>ML742103.1:0-100368 GCA_009193465.1 Aspergillus avenaceus | reverse complement strand
AAAAAAAAAAAAAAAAAAAAAAAAAAAAAAAAAAGACCAGAAAAGAAATCGCCCGGTCTAAGCCAGGCTTTTGCATAGCGTGGGCGTTTGGGTCGCTGGGTTCTTTTTAGAAATATATATCAAGCAATACCATTATACACCGTGTCCTTCCTAATAAAACATAATCTGTACACCCAAAACTCGACGAACTGGAATCTAGTTTACAGACCGCTCAAAGATGCAGAATCGGGGGAATCGTCGGTCTTGAACTCTCCGTTCAAGCTGAAACCGGGGCCATTGGTAGAGCTCAGCACCTGATGATGGTTAGTGATGGCAAACAAAATCCGGAAAAAGGCAGTCCTACCACTTCGTAAATCTCCTTGTTGATACGGTCATTGAGACCGGCGGCATCCTTCTTGATCTGGTCAATGGTTGCGCGCAAGTTGTCTCGCAACTGCTCCGGGGTGAAGGCCAATTGTCCGATTGGGAGTCGAATGACAGCGTCTCGCTCTCTGTACACCGTACCACCACGCAGCATCTCGACTCTCGAAGCGACATCTTCCACAACAGTGCCGGTCTTTACGCTCGGCATCAGTCCCCGGGGACCGAGAATCCTACCCAGACCGGCCTTGTTCAAGGCGTCCAAGCTATCGGGGTGACAGATAAGGCGGTCGAATTCAATGATGCCTTTCTTCACGTTATCAAAAACTTCTTGCTCACCGACCAGGACAGCTCCCGCCGCCTGAGCTTCCTTTTGATGTCTTCCGGCAGGGCACACGACACAGATACGTGACTCGGTTTGAACCGAATGGGGGAATCGGAGCATGTTACGGATCACAGGGCCGTCTCTCAAGGTCCTCAACCGGATATGGACTTCGTACTTAGAACTACTGGGTTCCCGACCGACTTCGAATGCGCGGAGGTATCTATAGGATAAAACAACCAAACAGTCAAGTCAGCCAAATGATGAATAGATAGAGTAGAATGTGAGCGTACCTGACAGCATCGCAGAGTGTGAATTGTTCCATGTCCTTCAAATCCCTTTGCTTAAAATCCCTCGGGCCTCTTCGTCCTTTCCTCACACTAGCCTTTTCCTTCTCCCTGTTCTTCCTGATGATGGCCTGAGGGTTGCTTTTGGCTCCTCTGACCTGTTGAAAGCCGGGGACGAGAGGGGCCATTGACCCTTGACGAAGCGGGGAGCGGCATGACGATAAAAGGCTCCTTGCCACGGAGGGCAAAAGTGAGCTGGAGGTCATGGCGACAGTTTGATTTGATACGGGGATGATTGCTTGGAAGGGAATGTTTTCTGCCCGGAAGCTCTGTCGGACTTCCGGGCGGAGAAACGTGAAGCCGGCGGAATCCCCAATTGAGTCAATCTGCCCCTCCCGCCCGTTATTTTGCGATTTACTTTTCTTTTCCCCACCATAGGTCTACAAGAATTCTATTCGGTCGATTCGAGTTGAATTCGGAAGCACCATGTCCACCGTGCAGTTGACCTTGGCTTCCAAGGCTAACCAGGCCTCTCTGTTGCCTGTTCTCCTTGTTGCGACTTCGATCAATGAGGCACGCCCCACCCCGGCCGTTGCTATCACTTTCGAGGATAAGGCCGTTCTTGATGGCGCCGAAAAGGCTCCTGTTCAGTTCACTGGTGTCAGTGGCACCCCTGTTTTTGGCACCGTGAATGCCATCCAGGGACTGCTCAATGATTTCCCGTTCCTCAACTCGAAGGACCAGAAGCTGGTAAAGAGACTCTAGCTCTCCCCTTATTTAGCAAAACCAATAACAATGAATCTGACTATCCGGCTTAGGAGAACGAATGGCTCGCTCAGCTTGACTCCTACACGACATTCGATTTCAAGACCCTTGATCCTTTGCTGCAGCGCCTCAATACTCACCTGCTCCTCCGTTCCTTCGTTGTCGGATACTCGCTGTCTACCGCCGACATTGCCTTGTGGGGTGCCCTCCGCGGAAACCGTGTTGGTATCTCTACCATCAGAAAGGGTGCTCTGGTCAACCTGACCCGTTGGTTCAGCTTCTTGGAAGAACTCTGCCCCTGGGCCACCACTGCTCTCGAGACGTTGCACGCCAGCGCCAAGGAGAAGAAGGACAGCAAGGACAAGAAGGCATCCAAGGGTGCTAACTACGACATTGCACTCTTGAACACTGACAAGGGTGTGGTGACTCGTTTTCCTCCTGAGCCTTCTGGATACCTTCATATTGGTCACGCTAAGGCTGCCCTTCTCAATGACTACTTCGCCCACGAGAAGTACAATGGCACCTTGCTTGTTCGCTTTGACGACAGTAAGTCAGACCACGCCATGTCTGTTGGTGTACCCGCTAACGATTTACAGCCAACCCTACCAAGGAAAACTCCGAGTTCCAAGATGCTATTGTTGAGGATCTTGCCCTGATGGGCATCAAGCCTGACCGCACGAGCTACACCAGTGATTACTTCGATCAGCTCCACGAGTACGGTCTGCAAATCCTCAAGGAGGGCAAGGCCTACGCAGATGATACGGATAAGGAAACGATGGCCCACGAGAGATTCAATGGCCTGAAGAGCAAGCGTCGTGACGCCACCGTTGAGGAGAACCTTGCTCGCTTCGAGGAGATGAGAAAGGGATCTCCCGAGGGGCTTGGTTGGTGCATCCGTGCCAAGGTAAGCGATCATCTTCCACCCACTCCAAGACCAGCACTCACATGAAAACCCAGATCTCCGTCGACGACAAGAACAAGGCCCTCAGAGACCCTGTCATCTACCGTTCCAACCCTGATCCCCACCACCGCACTGGCACCAAGTGGAAGATCTACCCCACCTACGACTTCGCTTGCCCTATCGTGGACTCCATTGAAGGTGTCACTCACGCCCTGAGAACCATCGAGTACCGCGATCGGAACCCTCAATACCAATGGATGTTGGATGCGCTCAACCTCCGCTCGGTGCAGGTTTGGGACTTTGCTCGCATGAACTTCATCCGCACCCTGCTGTCTAAGCGCAAGCTCACTAAGCTGGTTGATGAGGGTGTTGTTTGGGGCTGGGACGACCCCCGTTTCCCTACCATTCGTGGTATCCGGAGACGTGGTATGACCATTCCGGCCCTGAGGGAGTTCATCTTGAGACAGGGACCTAGCAAGAACATCACCAACCTTGATTGGACTTTGATCTGGGCCACCAACAAGAAGTACATTGACCCTATTGCCCCCCGTCATACTGCCCTTCTCCAGAAGGGCATGGTCAAGGCCACCATCAAGGGTGCTCCGGCCGCCTACTCTGAAGAAAAGCCCAAGCACGCCAAGAACCCTGCCGTGGGCACGAAGAAGGTCTTCTTCGGCGGTTCTATCCTGTTTGACCAGGAGGATGCCAAGAGCTTCAAGCAAGATGAGGAGATCACCCTCATGAGCTGGGGCAACGCCATTGTTCGCAAGATCGTGGCGGACGCCTCCGGTGCCGTTCAGGAGCTCGAGCTCGATCTGCACCTGGAAGGTGACTTCAAGAAGACCGAGAAGAAGGTTACTTGGTTGTCGGCGGATCAGGAACTGGTTCCGGTTGAGCTGGTTGATTTCGACTACCTGTTGAACAAGGATACCTTGCAGGAGGATGATGTTCTGGAGCAAGTCCTGAACCGCAACACCGAGTTCCGGGAGGCTGCTACCGCCGACTGCAATGTGAAGGACCTGAAGGAGGGTGATATCATCCAGTTCGAGCGCAAGGGCTTCTACCGTGTGGACAAGGCCTACGCCCCTGGACAGCCCGCGGTGTTGTTCTACATCCCTACCGGTAAGACTGGTAAATAAATGAGTGCGGGTTGCCTATGAGATTATGAGGTTATGCTAAAAGGTATTACTATATATTCAATGAATACAATTCTTCGTTGAGACTCGTTATTAGTAAGATTGGTGACAATGATCCATGGCCAATCATTAGCCTTTAAAAATCGAAAGAACTTGGGTTGATTTCACATGACTTGTCAGGTGAACAGTATCACTGTTTGAATTAGTGCCCGGTACATGGTGAGATCACCGGAAGTGATGGAAAGTCAGCAAAAGTGGTTTTGTTTAACGTTACAATTCCATACTTACAATACTACCCCAATCTGGACTTAGTTTCCGTCTAGTGCCGATCATCCGTTTTTTATCTTTTAGTCGGTGGATTTTGTTCGATTTTAAACTTCCTTTTCTATTTACTCCTTCTCATTGGCAGCCACGCTCATCTCTCCTCGACTTAAATGCGATGGTTTGAAGAAACTTAAAAAGGCTTGAGCTTTTTCTCTTCCCCACCCAACCTATTTACCCATCTACTTACATAATTCTCCTTGAAACCCCCCCCCATCCATGGGTCTACTCCAATGACATCCTTTGGCCCAGAACCTTAGCATTCACCATCGCGTCATGTAAGAAAGTCAATTCCTGCCTGTATGCAGGGTCTGTTTCGAACCCCTACAATGCTCGAACGAATGAGCTCCGGGGTTTCCCTGGCACAGCGTCCATATACTTGGGCCCGGTACGCCTCGGATAGGTCGTCAGCGTCTCATACGTCAAGACCGTCGAGGAGTTTGCCAATCACAGTGTCATGTTCCTATGGCATACAACTAATTGGCTTTGTGCTCGACTGGTGAGCGTAGCCATACCGGATCTCAATGCTGAATGGCTTGGTCCTGACCCTACTTGGTCTCTGTTGGAACTTGACGAGCCGAGAGCTTCCTAAGGTCTAATACGTCAGCATGATAGTCACTTCACCCGTCAGACTCTTTTCTCGGCATGAGTATAGACTTTTGGCGACGCGCCGTAGGGTCCGTGGTTATTGTATCCCCCTACACCCTCACGGAACGAGGGAAGAATGCCTTTTCTCTTTTCCCTTCTACTCCTGCCACAAGGGGATGATCTTTTCGTTTTGGGGCCCCCCTATCGCTGTTGTAGAAAGTTCTCTCTTTCTTTTTCCCCTCCCTAGGTTTTATTCGCTCACTTATTTCGGCCGACTTGAACATTGGGCACGTTGAGGAAGCCCGGTTGCCCCAAGACAGGTGATCCAAGAGCAAGATGGCTGATCAAGGTAGTGCCTCGAATGATGTCGAACGGACAGGTCAACAAGCTCCGGGGACACAGGGCCGTGTCTCTACTGCCGAAGGAGCATCGCGACGTATCTCTCGGGTGTCTTATAAGGAAGACTGGTCTAACCTTGACGAGTATGGCAAGCTTGTCAAGTATGTGTCCACCTACCGTGAAGGCCGCAGTGATGAGGGAGAGGGAGAGGTAGAGGAGAAAAGGGTCTGGTATGCACCCTGGAAGAAACGCAAGGTCCGCGTGGCGCGTGTAGATGAGGACGCAACCACGTTTCCCGATGAATGGCTCATCACCGACATCCATCAGGGTCTATCCAGCTCGGAGGTCCAAAACAGGCGCCGCAGAGCGGGGTGGAATGAGCTGGTATCCGAGAAGGAGAATCCGATCGCCAAAATCATCTCCTACTTCCAGGGTCCAATTCTGTATGGTAGGTCATCCGTCGACATAACCTATGGTGGGCAATATCCCTGACATTTTCCAGTAATGGAACTGGCCATGCTTCTTGCAGCAGGTCTAGACGACTGGATCGACTTCGGTGTCATCATCGGTATTTTGTGTCTGAACGCTGCTGTCGGTTGGTATCAGGAGAAGCAAGCCGCCGACGTCGTTGCTAGCCTAAAGGGAGATATTGCACTGAGGACGCCTGTTATCCGTGATGGACAAGAACAGGAGATCTTAGCTCGCGAGCTCGTTCCTGGTGACGTGGTATGTTCACGTACATTTCAATCTCGTATTGTCTGCTTCCCAATTCTAACCATTGGCCATAGATCATTGTAAGCGAAGGCCATGTTGTGCCTGCTGATGCTCGGGTCATTTGCGATGTAAACGATCCAAATGGATGGGAAGAATTCAAGACCATGCAGAATCAAGGTGACCTTAGCAGTACGTCAGAATCTGATATCGAAGAGGGCGGCCCAGAAAACGAGAAGGACAAGGAGAAGGAGGGCGACGATGAGAAGCCCAACAAAGGCCGAAAGCGTGGCTATCCTCTCGTGGCTTGTGATCATTCAGCCATTACCGGAGAATCACTGGCTGTTGATCGTTATATGGGCGAAACGATTTACTATACGACGGGCTGTAAACGTGGGAAGGCCTACGCTGTTGTCCAAACCTCGGCAAAGCTTTCGTTCGTGGGTAGAACAGCTACTATGGTGCAAGCGGCTGGAGGCGCTGGCCACTTTGAAAAGGTCATGGATAACATTGGTACCTCACTTCTCATCCTCGTTATGGCATGGATCTTGATCGCATGGATTGGTGGATTTTTCCGACATATCCCGATCGCTTCGCCTCGCCAGCAAACCCTCCTGCACTACACTCTAGCCTTGTTGATCGTTGGTGTTCCTGTCGGTCTCCCTGTTGTCACTACCACTACTATGGCTGTGGGAGCAGCGTACCTGGCTAAGAAGAAGGCCATTGTTCAGAAGCTCACTGCAATCGAATCACTTGCGGTATGTTCTTAATCCTTGCTTCGTTCGCCCCAGCAAACGTGCTAATCGGTCGCTAGGGTGTCGACATCCTCTGTTCTGACAAAACTGGTACACTTACGGCAAATAAGCTAAGCATTCGGAACCCATATGTTGCCGAAGGTGTTGATGTGGACTGGATGTTTGCCGTGGCAGTATTGGCGTCATCCCACAACATTGAATCGTTAGACCCGATTGACAAGGTCACTATTCTTACGCTCAGGCAATATCCAAAAGCACGCGAAATTCTCCGCAGAGGATGGAAAACGGAAAAGTTTCAACCCTTCGACCCTGTTTCGAAGCGTATCGTGACTATTGCAACCTGTGATGGAATTCGATACACTTGTACCAAGGGAGCCCCTAAGGCGGTGCTGCAATTGACAAACTGTTCCAAGCAGACTGCCGACTTATATAAAGCAAAGTCACAGGAATTTGCGCACCGAGGTTTCCGGTCTTTGGGAGTAGCTGTTCAGAAAGAGGGTGAAGAATGGACCTTGCTTGGGATGCTTCCAATGTTCGATCCGCCCCGTGAAGACACAGCGCAGACTATCCACGAAGCGCAGAACCTAGGTATCAGTGTCAAGATGCTTACAGGTGATGCACTAGCAATTGCTAAAGAGACGTGCAAAATGCTTGCCCTTGGGACCAAAGTGTATAATTCCGATAAGCTTATTCACGGCGGACTCAGTGGTGCTATGGCAGGCGACCTAGTTGAAAAGGCTGACGGCTTCGCTGAAGTGTTTCCTGAACATAAATATCAGGTTGTACAAATGCTCCAAGACCGAGGCCATTTGACTGCAATGACTGGAGATGGTGTCAACGACGCACCGTCTCTGAAGAAAGCCGACTGTGGTATTGCTGTTGAAGGAGCTACTGAGGCTGCACAGTCTGCTTCTGATATTGTCTTCTTGGAACCAGGCTTGTCTACGATTATCGATTCTATTAAGGTGGCCCGACAGATTTTCCACCGCATGAAGGCGTATATTCAGTATCGAATTGCCCTTTGCTTGCATTTGGAAATTTATCTAGTCACGGCGATGATCATCTTGAATGAAAGCATCCGTGTCGAGTTGGTTGTTTTCCTCGCCCTATTTGCGGATCTTGCAACTGTCGCTGTCGCCTATGACAATGCATCATTTGAACTGCGGCCTGTGCAATGGCAACTCCCGAAGATCTGGTTCATTTCCTGCCTGCTCGGGTTGCTGCTTGCACTGGGGACATGGGTGGTTCGCGGCACCATGTTCCTTCCATCGGGTGGTATCATTCAAAACTGGGGATCGATCCAGGAAGTGATCTTCCTGGAAGTCGCGCTCACCGAAAACTGGCTGATTTTCATCACGCGTGGAGCCGAGACTTGGCCGTCGATCCAACTGGTCACTGCCATCCTGGGCGTGGACATCCTGGCAACCATCTTCTGTCTGTTCGGTTGGTTCAGCAACGAGAACATGCCCACCAACCCAGCGGACCAGTTCGTCGAAACCCACAATGGCTGGACGGACATTGTCACGGTGGTCCGGATCTGGGGCTATTCACTCGGCGTGACCATCGTCATTGCGCTGGTGTACGTCATGCTGAACAAGTTCAAGTGGCTCGATGACCTCGGCCGCGAGAAGCGTGACAAAGGCGACTTAAAAATTGAGAATTTACTTGGTCATCTGGCCCGGTTGACTGTCGAATACGAGAGACCCGGCCAACCACCCGGCCGCTTCTACCTCGCCGCACCTAAGGAAGAAGAGGACGTAGAGTAAATCACGAGAAGCGGAGATCCTTGACTTTCGCGCAGCGCTGCTCAATCATTACCGTGGAAGATACGACACGAAGAGAGGGAGAGAAAGGAAGAAAGCAGGAAAGGTTGATAATTTGTAATACAAGTCCGGAGGAAGTTACACAAACTCACCCAACTATATTCTGTTAATGACTAATAGTTATAGTTTTATAAATGCAATTGAACTAATGTAATCATATTTGTCCTTATCACTTACTAATATTACTACTGACTACGTGAATTGAACCATTCAACCAGCGAAATTACAAATTTTATTTTTATCTGCAAAGTTTATACTAGAGAAGGGTAAAGAAGATACGACCAGAAATGGATAAAATCACCGTCTCACGACCCGATCATAGATCCTCTGCATATCATCTCCAACCTGCTTCTCGGTTTCCTTGATCATATCTTCCACATCAACGCGCTTATCGATGGCAGCGTTGGATTCTTCACGGGCCATTTCGACTATTTTCATTAGTATCTTTCGTTAATTGCCCTATAGGCAGTGGAGCAGACTGGAGTAAAAAGCCAGGGGAGAACATATGAACATAGGAACATAGGGACATAAAGACATAAGGATATAAGACATAAGAAGATAAGAACATACCATGAGCAAAAACAGCCGCCCTCTTACCAGAGTACATAGCATGAGGAACATTAGTGCTGTTATCACTGTTACAATCGCCGACGGCGAACACGCCCGCCAGACTAGTTCTCATGCCTGGGTTAGTGGTCGCATCGATCTTGTTACCGAGCATGGCTAGACCGAGCTGATCGGGGAGATCCGAGCGCTGAGCAGAGGGGTAATTGGTGATGAAGGCGTTACGGTCAACGAAGGAGCCATTGGTGAAGTGGACGCGGAAGATATCGAGTTGGCGGGTGCCGTTGCGGTCCTTGACTTCGCCGCCGTCTTGGAGACGCTCGAAGGAGGCGATTGTGGCGTTCTCGAGACGGACGTTGTAGGCGGCGAGCTGGGCCTCCCAGTTGGGGTATTTGGCGGAGAGCTCGGCCTCGTAGGCGGGTGTGTCGGTGCCGTTGACGAAGGCGATGATGTCCTTGTTTAGGGTGGAGACTTCTAGGACGCTGCCGACGACGTCGGGGAGGGTGCCGAGGATGCCGAATGGCTGGTCGCGGTGCTCGAAGCCGTCGCACCATGGACACCAGTATACGCCTTTGCCCCAGGCTTCTTGGAGGCCTGGGGTGTCTGGGAGGAGGTCGACGAGGCCGGTGCCGAGGACCAGCTTGCGGGCTGTGTAGGCCTGGCCGTCGGCATCCTGGGCGCGGAAGTAGGAGGTGTTAGTGGCTTCGTCGTCGATAGACGTGATGGCGCTGACGCGCTTGTCGATGAAGGTTGCGGTGTCGTATTTGGAAATTTGTTCGCGGGCTTTACCGCGGAATTCGCTGGGGACGGTGCCTGGATTTGGTTTATTTAGTGGGGTTTATATGGAGTAAGGGGGATGTATGTACCATCGTTGCCGATGACATCGTGCATGTTTCGAGTCACCGAGTTGCGGTACTCGCCTGAGTCGAAGAGGGCTGTCTTGCGTCTAACACGAGACAGGCCGCTCAGGACACTGAGACCGGCTGGGCCACCTCCCACGACGATCACGTCATAGTCGGTTTGAGGGACAGAGGCCGCGAGCGCGACGGTGAGGGAGGAGAAGAGGGTGTAGAAGAGAGACTTGGGAGCCATGGTGGATGATCAATGCTTGATGTGAGAGCCTGGGAGAGGACCGATCGAGGGGACATGGGCCCCTTTAAAAAGAATCAAATGGAGAGAAGCCATTGAAGCAGGATTCAAATAAAAGGACCAATTTTTCCCGGCTGAAAGCAGATCATCACAGCTCTTTCTGCCAAGGAAAGGAAACCCACAGCGTGGCGGACTGGTACAGTGCAATGAGATCAACGCGATGCATACCAGTGCATGTCGGAAATAATTGAATGTCCACCATCCTGACAAGAGAGGGGGTGCTGCATGAGCAGAATTTGTTGTTTCTGCATGTCAGCGATGGAGGTCCAATGACCTTCGAGATAGTGGCGAAGAATTAATTTCGAAGGATGGATGAGCTGAGAACATTTGAGTGACATCTTAGTTGAGAGAAACTAGTTCACTAGCTCGATCGTTAGCTGAAGGAGCTGAGGGCTTCATATCGAGAAAAATGTGAGCCAGGAGGATCGGCGGACCAAGAGCCAATAGTTCATGCAGTTAAGCGGACCCTGGTGCGCTAATTCTGCATCTCTTGAGATCTGGATTCGGAATTTCTTGATTCTTAATGAAATTGTACCCGCTTCGAGCGCAGATTAAACTGCAGGAAAGAAAATTATTCTCTTGCAAATGATTCAGACACGTCTTCGGTGTCTGGTTGTGCGGAGAGTGCAAAAAGAAAGGGAAAAGAAAGAAGGTTGAAATCTTGGTTGCAGGAAGTGAACCAAAAACTCCCTGGATGGCGCAATGTTTAAGTTGTAAGGGATAAATTGCTTTAGTATCAAACCGAGACATATAACGTGCTCAACCTTATATACATTCCATGATGCCAAGTCCTCATATGAACAACGAACCCCTAGCTTAGTAGAGTTTCCAAGAATTGAAAGAAAAGTATATTAAAATCAAACAGATGCTATGGTACCATTGCAACGTTAAACCTACCGCAGGATTGTGGGAAGACGGTAGCCATGGCTTATGGTGTGTGATGTAGAGTTCTCTAAAGCGTCCGTCACTCCATCCAAAAAGCCTTCGTTGCCATATGCTTGGGTGACGTCCCACATCATCACACCTCCGAAACTCTCGAAGGATTTGCTGTACGCAATCACAGGCGCTAGCTTGGATGCTGGAATGTATCCCGTACTTGCAGCTTTCTTGTTCGCAGGAACCCCTAGCAGGACCTTGGCATTCTTGTTCTGTGATACCTTCTTCGCCCATTTGTCCCATTGTTCAAAGTTGAAGCTGTTCTGCGTCTGTTGCCCTGCTTCAAATGAATTGACTCCGCACCAGTTGTTGTAGAACTGTACAAAGATGGCATCAACCGAGACGGAGCCGTGGAGAATATCCTTGCCCGCTACATCAGGGTATGGGCATTGCGGCGCAGCAGTCAAGTAGTATTTCCTCGATGTGTCGGCGTCTGACAACTTGCGTAACCGGTTCGCAAACGGTGCAATATTCTCGACACTCGACTCAAAATCGAAATCAAATCCATCGATGGTCGCATTACCAAATGGTCGATAGGCCTTTTTCGAGGCCGCCCAAGCAGTATAGCGGTTGGTCCTGTTGGTACGAGCTCCGCCATAATGAGACGATGCGTTGAAATAAGGGGGTTTCCTAATCGAAGACGCATTGAGGAATGGGCCTTGAAGCGCGGGAGCCGGAGGACCGAACGTCTTCCAGATCAATTCCGCACCCTCTTGAGCTGCGGATTCAGACTGAAATCCTCCCTCACTGTATGTGGCGCCACCAATCGACATAATGATCGTCTTGCCCTTCTTCTGGCATCTAGTTATGTCCGTCCTAGTGGCGTTAGCTTCGCCCAGTCATCATACGATTTTATAAACATACCCCATTTGAGGGCATTTCAGGAGGTTGGTGCCTTCGAAAGTGGTGCAGTTGTCATTGGCGTTGGCTAGGTCAAACACTGGTGCGCCACCTTGTCCATTGATTGTCACGAGAAAGGCGAGAACGATTACCTAACAGTTAATGAGCGATCGTTGCTGGAGCGTCCGAGACGGGGGTCCCTACATCAATCCTATCATCTGAAACAATTAGCAGTTGCCCTAAATGTTCTACACATCCACCAGACTTACCATTACAGTAATAACCAAGGGATTGCTGTGCTAGTTCGCCCTTGCCGTTGAAGGAATTTTGACCTGTCCCAATCGTTAAGGTCAGTCAATCTCCAAGCAATCGATCTGTTGTGCGTACCCCAATATACAACGACGTTGGAAGTCGAGTTAAGATCCAGTTTAGCATAAGCTCCCCATAACGACGACAATATCACCATCAGGGTGGCTATCCTCTTCCAGAAGTACATTGTATAGTGACCTATTTCAGAGTCCCTCCAACTGACAAATGGAAAAACCGTTCACACTCGCGTGATGATATAGGTCGATGGTTTCGAGGCCCGGAGTGAACGAACACCCTTGCCGTACCACGCAGTCGTTGGATATCACCCGCAGCATATACTCGCTACCTTTCCAACGTGAACGGGAATAATTCCTTATAATGTTCATTAATGTTGTGGTTTGGGATAAGCTTCGAGAGCAGAGAATGGCCAGCATTGCTCTGTTTTGGTCGCTCAGCATTCCAACAGGCTGCCATAATCTGACCAAAACCTATTAGTAATAAGTGCCTCAATCTAGCAGGCAACTATACCCCAGATAACTGTCAAGACAAGAATCTAATTCCTCGAAAAATGTTCGTGAGCATTCTTGAGCGGTTGTTGCGCAACTAGGTATGGGACCGGGAATGTTGCTTGCCTTCCTGGGCACCAACCCCATGATAATAAATACTGCCTAATAATCTTTATGTCCGAGTTAATCCATGCTCTTCCCAGCTCATTTGCCTTTTAGACAGGTTGTGACACTACCGTTATGCCTTTGCGCCTCTTTCTTTGCTCATTTTTCGGTCTTTGACCACATCGATTAAGGTTTCGAGATATTCCAACATTTTGAATTGGGGGATACACTCTCCAGTGAGACATGTTTTCGACCGTGCCTGAGCTAATGCAAGCCACGATGTCTCATGTAGCACTGTACGACTTGAAAATGCAATGGCAATCTTTAAATGTTAAAGCTTCGGCTGACACCCCGCAAAGTCGAGGGCTCCTACATGCAATTGTCATAATGGCCCAATCTTTTGTCACAAGACCGTAGAATCCATTTTGCAACTTTCGTAACCTGGAACAGTACAAGTATGCTGCATCAATAGGCTTGTATCACGTTCTGTAGATTTATGCGCAATGATATCTGGACAGCATTGACAGCTGACTTTGGATTATAATTCCAAAGGTAGGATGCATTGTTTTCGTTGCTATTGCTTTGAACTGTTGGCAAACAGTCAGGAATCCATTGCTGTTGGCCGGGAGATCCGTGGTATGTGAAAATTTTGGCTTTTCCCGGTTTGTACGATTATAGAGGATAAAGTATAATATATGGAAAGATGTTTCAGATCAGTCATCAAATAGGTTGTAGTTGACATGCTTGAATGTCCAGATCCGGTTCTTCTACAATGGGGTGAGAAGAAAGATGGATTGTTGAAGATTGAAGGTTGAAGGTTGACGGGAAGAAAACAATAAAATACCAATCTTGCCCTAAGGCAAACATATCCTGGTTTTCCAGGCAAACATTACTTTTCACAAGTAACGTAGTATATGCACTCAAATTATCCATATAGCTGTAGGTCCATGTCCCATACAGGCTCAACGGTGGATTCCGACCACTCTTTGAACCGCTTCATCGTTGCTCATTCCATTGTCAATGACACCGGCCACCTTGAGAACATCCACCACTCCCTCGATGGTCTTCCGATCTACACCTTTCGTGCCTTGCACGAATTTAACATCCTTCAACCACTCTTTCGCATCTTCTTCTCCATAGGTGCAGCCCAGCTCTCCCGTGCCGAGCAATTTGACAGCCTGAGCGGTGTCGGCCTCAAAATCACTGATGCCTTGGTCGAAAAGCTTGAACAGCTGCTGAAGTTTGCCATCGACCTCTGGATCCGGGAATACAGCGGTCGACGCAACGACCATCCATGACGGCCATGGGGTGTAAATCTCTCCGATCTTTTTGAGTGGCGGTTGATGCTTCTCAGTAGTAGCGTGGAAGTATGGCTTAGTAGTGAAGTGCTCCCACATGAAGAACTCTGCCGTTGGCTCGGGCTGTTTCTCCGGTTGCGAGTCATCATGTCCGGTGACTCCGTTACGCAAAGCCTGGAACGGACCCAGTGGTACGCTGGTCAGGGAGTCGGATTTCCAGCCCTGCTGCTGGGCGAGAACAAATGACATGATATGGGAACCGCTGGACAGTCATCGGCATGTCAGTCTCCGGAGACGTATTTTAAACAACATTGGCGGATAAAGGGCAACGCACCTTCCCAGACGACTGACACCCACCCGTTTGTCTTTCAAGTCAGCAACACCATGGATGTCCTGCCTTTCACGACCGGTAACAATGGCCCACCGCAAGGGTGTAGCAACCCATTCTCCAACCACCTTGTACCCACCGGAGGCCGCATCTTTTTGTGCCTGTTGTTTACCAGCCAGACCGGCAACCCAGCCTTCTGTCAGACCAATCGCAAGGTCAATTTCCTTCTCGCGAAGGGAAGTGATCATATGCCCCGTTCCGGATGGGAACGGAACCAGAGAGATCTTGAAGGGGAGTGATGCGAGAGCCGGGGAGCGGAGCGCAAGGTGGAGAGGAGTTAGATAGTGCTCTGTATCGCCACGCGTTAATACTACATAGTATATTTATTTTGCACATATTTCAAGGTCATGACGTCTCAGATTGTCTTAAGAAAATACCAGGGAAACATGACTGAACGAGCAGACTGTGGGCTTTTTCCATGTCAAAACATGTCATAGATAAGGAGTCATACCGGGAACATAGCCGATGCGAATGGTTTCCGTGCCTGATGCCATAGTGAACAAGGTCGCGATGTCGATTGTGAGTGTAATTCAGCGAGATCTTTGGTCTTGGAGGTGGAAAACAGAGAAATGTTCAATATGAAGTGGGGTTGATCGCGGGGAAAATAAATAAATAAAATCATATCTTATCGCTTTCAACCCATCACGTCACTTGATTTGATGTGTATATATCAACTTGAACTTCAACAAGATGTATATAGAAGAAAAACAAAATCAAAAACAAATATGAATATAAATAAACATATTAAGGAACCTGAACAGTTTTAGGTCTTCTACAAATAGTCACACTACATGGTATAAATTCCCTAGTGTTTAGATAGAACTTAACACATTACATCTATAAATTAGTCTAACATTTCGGGGGGCGGGGGGCTTAGTAGTAAAAGGTCCCCTCGTATTTACAAATGCATCTAGCATCAGGAAACATCAACGGCCGTTACACATTCAGGTCATCCGGATATCCTTTTCCTCAACGGCCCAACTATCACCGGGTTCCCTGGGGCTGGCGGCAGCCCCGAACGAGGGTTTGGTATACATCCAAAACTGCACTCCGAGGTACAAATCACAAATGCACTGGAAAAGAGCGCACATGCGGAAAGCCCAGGGGATCACATCTGAGCCACAGAAGAAGTAACTCAGCTTCATCAAATCACCGAGGATCCACGCTGCAAGGACCGACACTCGGAATCCCGAACACGAACGAGATTGATGGTTGGCAATGATCTGGGGCAGAGGCAATGTGGCCTCTACAGCCAAGCCGATATATCCAAGGCAATTGATATAGAACTGCGACTGAGCAAGCGGGGGAAGGCAAACCTGGATGAAGGAGAGCGCGGCGAGAAAGTAGGCCAGGAACATCCAATACCTAATGTCACATATAGTGTAAGTCCCAATATTTCGCAAATCTGGCTATCATTCGGGGAGACCTACGGTTTCGCGCTCTTCCACTGCCAAAAATCGTAGGGTCTTGCAGCCCCGTTACCAGCAGCGCTGCTGAACGGCACATGCTCGAGGCCATTCTTCAATCCCGGGGCTGGTCGATTGTCCAACGCAACTTTAAGCAGTACCATCTGCACTCCAATCATGATAACAGCCTGTACCAACAGCGAAAGAGCATAGTTATCGCCGAACCAAAAGAATATCCTAATCCCACAGGTTAATTGGCCGCATGGCGGTGCACAGAAAGAGGTCTTACTTCAGGATCGACGCCACAAGCATGATCAATGGGATATCCAAAGAGAAGCCGGCTGAACTCCGAGTCCGATGAATGCTCAGAATCTGGTCGGCATAGGATGTTACCGGGGACGTAATAAGACTTCAATGCCCAGGGCACACGGTCAGCTAACTGGCAAGAATTATGAGGCACCAAAAGGGAAGATGAATCTTACAAGAATGGCGCCGCATATTCGAGCGCGAGTGAAACGAGATACATAATGCAAATGAAGCCTTATCCAACAATCAAAAAGGAGGGCAAGGGAAGAATGTGAGTTTATCGGCGCAACGATGCAATCTGATCCCTTTTTGTGGCGTGAACGGGCGGAGGTTGCGGAAGTCCGAGAGAGCGCAACTCCAACAACAGGTTAAAAGCAGCCGTGAAATTGACGGGAATTTGCTAGGCGTGTACCGATAAAGAGGTTATTATAAAGTAATGGGAAATAGCAACGATCGAAGCCAAGCAAGGACCGATCTCGGACTAAGAAATGGGTTCAATCTTAGAACGAATTTGGCCAAAAGCATCTCTAATTTTATTTTCGGTCCCTGATGCTGACTCAGCTTCCGCCCCACTGGCGAGCCTTAAATTTGCTTATTCAAACTAATGAAATGTTGCATAAAACTGTTACATTCATCAACTGCGCTTTCACAGCTCGGAAAATTTCTTAGCAGGAAATTGAAATAAAGGAAGAAATGTGTACATTGTATACTCTATATTCTTATACCAGGCTCAAAACTCAATTCGCCAATTCTTTCCAATGCTGACATTGGGGTTCTTCACCACCGCATACGGCGCCTTGCCGCCTTGTTGGTCGTAATACTCGATAGACGCAGTAGAAGCGATTTTGGCACCGTCTTCGATAACGGTTACGATGGTCTTCTCCTGCCATTCTTTAGGCGGGTCGACTACCACCACCCTCTCTACACGGACGTTGGCCATGGCTTTCTGATAATCCGCCGTCTTTGGACCCTGAGTGCCAATGTCTTCCGAGGAGAGGGCCGAGTCCTGGTAGTGGAAGCGCCGGTGGATATATGCGCCTCGTTCATAATCAAATGTCTCACCGTCATCCACGTACAGAGTGCCATCGGCCTCACTGTTCTTGTCCAAGACAACAACAAGGGTGTACGGATCCCATTTCATCAAACCACTGCTGCGGCGCGGACGGTCCTTGCGAGGAATCACGTGGCCACCCTGCATCAAAATCGGCACCTTTTCAAGCGGAGCAGGTACCGTATGTCTCTTGCCGCCCCCCTGGTAGACAGTGTAGTCAAAGTAATCGTAGTACTTCTCATCGTCGGCGATGTAGATCTCGGCAGTAGTGGTCCCCTCGGAAACGACCGGTTTCGTAAGGATACCAGTAGAACCAAGGTAGAGCTGATCATCAATGGCAAAGCCTGCTTCGTCCGATGGATGAGCATAGAATTGGGGTCTTACAATGGGTGTTCCGTTCACCGAAGCTTCATGGAAGGCAGTGTACCAGGCAGGGAGGAGCTGGTATCTTAGGCGAATGGCCTGAGCAATGATAGACCTGTGAGGCTCGCTGATCAAATACGGTTCACGCCGACGAGTGTCAATATGAGCGTGGGCGCGGAAGAAAGGATACCAAATACCAGTCTGGTACCACCGTGTAAGAAGGTCTTTGCTCGGGTTGTGGAAGAAACCGCCAACATCAGCACCCGCGAAGGGGAACCCAGAAATACCGTTGTTCAACACCATAGGCAGCGACATGGCCAAGTGCTCCCAAGTGGCCTGGTTGTCTCCGGTCCACATGGCAGACATACGCTGGGCTCCAGCATAGTAAGACCGTGTCAGAATGAACGGCCGGCGAAGTTCGCCTTTCTTGCGTTCTAACAATCCGTCATATGTTGCATTGACGAGCGTTATGCCGTTGACATTGTGAATGTCACGATGCTCCCAATTGCCATGATGCAGATTGTCCTTTGGCATTGTAGTTTCTGGTCCGTTAAAGACAGACGGTTCATTCATGTCATTCCAGATGAAGACGTTTGAAAGCGTGCCTTTGAACTTCTCGTATTTGAATAAGCTTTTCCACCATTTGCGAGCCTCAGGATTGAAGCAGTCCACCCAGTGAGATGACCCCGGCCAACACCAACCTTCATAAATCTCACCATCTTTGTTGAGGGTAGCCAGGTTTTTGCTCTGGAGTTCTTCGGAAATAGCATACTTTTCTTTGTTTTTGATATGAGGGTCAATGAGAACCACAAGCTTGCGCTCTGTGTCGTCAAGCTGCTCCTCCATACCAATCGGGTTAGGGAAGGTGAGCGGGTCCCAGACGAAGTATTTTCTGTCATCCAGATATTCGAGATCCAACCAGATGACATCATATGGGATTTGGTACTTGTCAAAGTTGCGGTCAACATCCTTCACGTCCTCATCAGTGATGTAGTTCCAGCGGCACTGATGGTACGCAATAGCGAAATGCTGAGGCAATTGAGTATAACCAGTGAGTTCACCGTATTTCTTGCTGATCTCCTGTGGCGTAGGGCCAAGGAACACGAACAGATCGATCTGTCCAGCTTCAGAGAACCAGTGGCTTTGAGTGTCCATCTTCGAACCGACTCCTAGAGAAAGAGGGTTGGCTGTGGATGTGGTCTTCACGATATCTATCCATGTCTCCGCTGCGTTCAACCAGAATACACCGACGGTAGAGCCGGCCCGGTGCGCCTGCATAAGTGGGATGGCACCGTATAAAGTCATAGGGCTGTTAAGCTCGTACTCGAACACATCTGCGTTGTACAAACGATAAGGTTCGTCATGGTTTCCAGAACCACCCCTTTAGTTTCGTCAGCATTTCTTTCTAGATTAAAATCGAGTTTCTGTGTATTTACCTGGTCTCCCGCAAAGACATGGAATCCGCATGCTCTGGGATGCCAAAGACATGGTTGTATCCAGGAAAAGTGATATCTAATCCCACACTTTCAGGTCCTCTGGGTTTCGAATCTGTGTTTCCACCGAATGTTTCTTCCCACCAAGTACCCTCGTCTTCCTGCTCGGGCTTCTGCTCATCATCGCCCTCGGGAGCATCCACCTTCGGTCGCCAGTGCTCCATGTTCAAGTATCCCTTGTTGTTCAATTGAACATGTGTCTGTCCATCCCTCTTGAATTCTACGTCGAATGGAGCGTGTCGAATGACCGCCTGGTAAGCATTCTCCGGTCCATATAGTACTTTAGTAACTCCGGCCTCGGTTTCGGATTCGACGGTCGCAGACTTGCTCAATTCCAAGCCGCCAACAATAACCCATTTTTCGGATTCATTGTAGCGTTCCTTGCGTGCCCGACTATTGTGGCGGAGTTCGATGTCTCCGTTTATGCGTTTCTCTTCATCGATCACGACACGGGCAACACCAGACTCGAGGAAAGACACGACGAGAGGCAATTTGACTTTCTCTTCGGCGGAGATAGATTTAAGGATTGTACCTTGCAATTGACCATCCTTGAATTGGATGGATGATGAATCGAGTTCATATGGTGAGCTCCAAGAGGCGCCCTTAGCGGAGACATCATCAGCGTAAGCGCGGTTTCGTTTACAGAAACCGGATTGAGAGCATTTCTTAAAGTTCTCGTGTTTCACAGAAACTGAATCGGCGATGTTAGAGCCATTAAAACGTCGGAAATGCAGATAGGTGATGTAACTCACCTCCGGGTATGATAAAGCATCCGAGAAGGATAACCAAGGATAAGAATAATGTCCAACAAGTGGACAACGGCCGGCGCCCGGCCATGGTTGAGCTAACAAATGCAATCAGAGACACTCAACCTCCGACGGTAACAAATTGGCAGCCACGGATATGCTGACCCTGCATCTATCCGAGCTGAAAGGACCAACACAAACAGAAGGCTGTCAGACCAAAGAGGGAGTGGATAACAAGACCAATAATTGAGTGAAGGGGAATTAGAATCGATAGTTCCAGGCTGGCCTGATGATCGCGGGAAGATGGGGAAGCTCCATCTTGGGTTTAGAGCGACGCTATTCCGGTTAGGGTCAGCCCGGGGTTTCAGACACCTTAGGCAGCGAGGCCGTCAGGCAGTATCAGCCAACGACTTGCCCCTCGTGCCCCACCAACTGTGGTATATTTTCGGCCACCTCACACCAACACCTCGAACTTTCCCTTTTCCCCCCCTTCTCAGTCCTTCATATCTCCTTGAATTCAATTGTCTTTTTTGTTTCTTGACAATCCCATATCCATCAAAATGTCTTCCGAGCAGACGTAAGTTTATACTTCTTTCTCAATATCTCTTACCCCTCTTAACCCCTCTATGTACCATTTTTGCAATTTTTTTTCCTTCTTTCTCCTCTCCGCTCATTCATTCTGTATTGCCCCCTCACGGTCCAATAAAGCTAACCAATTGATGTAGTTTCATTGCCATCAAGCCCGACGGTGTCCAGGTATGACGATTTAACCTTTTCTGCGAGTGTCATTAACTATACGCCGTGGTTATTTCTCACCTTGTCAACGATACTGACCATGTCCTCCAGCGCGGACTCGTTGGCCCCATCATCTCCCGCTTCGAGAACCGTGGGTTCGTACTCTCTCATCCTCTCAAACGGACATTATGGACCCTAACTAATAATTCATTAGCTTCAAGCTCGTTGCCATGAAGCTCTGCTCTCCCTCCAAGGACCACCTTGAGCAGCACTACGCTGACCTCAAGGAGAAGCCTTTCTTCCCTGGCCTCGTCTCCTGTGAGTACCTTGGGTGAAACCCTGATGTCATGTCTCATACAGACATACTAATCTCTATACTAGACATGCTGAGCGGCCCCATCTGCGCCATGGTCTGGGAGGGCCGTGACGTCGTCAAGACCGGCCGTAGTAAGTTTTCACCGCATCATGGGTGTCTAGACATGGAAACACTAACAATCGATACAGCCATCCTCGGTGCCACCAACCCTCTTGCCTCTGCCCCTGGCACCATCCGTGGTGACTTCGCCATCGTAAGATGCTCTTGTTGATGTTGAGTTTGCTGTTGCATTGTTATTAACCTGTTCTTAGGATGTTGGCCGCAACGTCTGCCACGGCTCCGACAGCGTCGAGAGCGCCCAGAAGGAGATCTCCCTCTGGTTCGGCAAGAGCGAGATCCAGAGCTGGAAGCAGGCCGCTTTCGACTGGATCTACGAGAAGGCCTAAATTTCTCAATTCGATCTTGGACCTGAGTAACTGCGCCTGGTTACGGCTTGGCCGGTAGCGGGTAGTGGTAAATATAAAACCAAAGACGTTATGAGAAATAGAAAATATACACTATTTACGATCCAACTGCAAATATCTCTCTATATACTGTCCCGTCTGTGTCCTCCGTAGAAGCCGTGGTTGGATTTGGGTTTAATATTGTAAGACCTACTTTCTCCCCAGTAATCTCTGGACTCCTTTCCCAACCGGGGTGAGGACCGCTCGAGCAAACCACGGCGTTGCCCAGACGCTGGCAGCGACGCGGAGGGGCAGTAGGGCCTTGGTTACGGCGTAGGCTGTCGCAAATTCCAGTACCAAGCGTACACCTTTCTTGTCGTTTCCCGCGATCTGTTTGCTTGTCACAGAATCCCGCTGACCATCTGTCGCAACCACTTCAATGTCATCCTCCACCCAACCTTTCTTGCGCAGCCAGCGTCCAAATCGCTTGGTACCTTCATCAAAGGCATCGTTAGCAGACAGATCCGGTAGCCAATTGCCATAGTGAAAAGCGGCGACCAATCCGAACAGGGGCGCGATAGCGGTAATCTCATGCAGGATCAAGAAAGACGTAATATGCGTCCCCGGAGCTCCGAGCAAAGGGGTTGTATAGGTCCGTAGGAAAGGCGGAAGGCGATCATTGAGACTACGGAGACGCGACCGGGAATCTTTCGGAGCTGAAGACGAGGGAGTGGAAAACTGTCGACGGGAAAGTTGTCTAGACGGCGAAAAGGCGCGGAAATAATGAAGTGTCAGTCGTTCTCGAAATCGGTGCATGTTTGTAGCTCTGATTTTTTTTTTTTTTTTTTTTTTTTTTTTTTTTTTTTTTTTTTTTTTTTTTGCCTCAAATGGGTAAAGGAATCCGAAGTCGGGGGGAGAATTTAATTGGGTTTGTGAGATCAGCCGGGGATAAGATTGACGGGAATGCTTTTTAGTTAGTAAAAGAAAGTAAGAAACACGAAAGATCTAGACTGAGGCATCAATCTATCAGTACAGTATTTATCTTCTGTTTTGTTTTATTTCGACTCATGAATTGATTTTGTCCTGTTTGTTGCGTTTGCAATCAAGTCATTTCATTTCATTCATTTTCTCTCTTTCTTTCCCTTGTCCTCAAACCCATTAGTCAAGAAATAAAAGAAGAGTCCAGTCCACCATTGATGATAGATATGCCATAAAATTGTATGACTTGGAGGAATCTATTCCTCTGGAGACCTAATCACGTTGAATCTACTTGTCGATATGTCATCGGCGTGTTTCCTTTTCCGTTAATCGGAGAACATCGGTCCAAACCTTTACCTCCCCGATATATTGCCCCCAAGCCATCTTTTTCCCACTACCACTTTCTCCTAAGATTTGCCGGAACAATCTCAGGGGACAAGATGGAGAAGATTACCGATAAGATCGCGGCCTTGCCGCCGGACTCAAATTATTTTTCTTTGGAGTTTTTCCCTCCAAAAACCCAGATGGTGGGGTAGTCCCCCGCACTGAAGCCACTTTCTGACATCAATATTGATGGCTAACGTAGTATGCCTTCATAGGGTTTTGCCAACCTTCAAGCTCGTCTTGAACGTATGGCGCAAGCTTTGCGACCGCTATTTGTTACGGTTACCTGGGGTGCCGGAGGAACGACTGCTCAGAGATCGCTCGAGCTGGCCGAGATCTGTCAGCGTCAGTTGCAGTTGACGACATGTTTACATTTAACTTGCACCAACATGAGTCGGGCTCTGGTGGATCAAGCGCTGGAGGAGGCCAAGGTCCTGGGTATTCGAAACATTTTGGCGCTTCGTGGTGACCCGCCGCGCAGTGAGGAATATAATATGCATGGCGAAGATGATAGCAACAAGGACTTCACATTTGCCGTGGACTTGGTGCGGTATATTCGCGAGAAGTACGGCGATTACTTCTGTATCGGTGTGGCTGCTTATCCGGAGGGCCACCCCGTCGACACCTACCAAGACGTCCAAGACCCGAAGAGGGATATCCCCTACTTGGTCGAGAAGACTCAGGCGGGCGCTGACTTCATCATGACCCAGTTAACGTACGACATTGATGCATACACCAAGTTCGAGACTATGCTACGTGACCATGAATCGGGTGTCTTCAAAACTATCCCCATCATTCCCGGCTTGATGCCCATTCACAGCTACAAGATTTTGACTCGGGTGACGAAACTCAGTCACGTCAAGGTCCCACCTCATATCCTCTCGAAACTCGAAGCAATCAGACATGATGACGACGCTGTTAAACGCGCTGGTGTGGATATCATCAGCGATATCGTGGACGGGATTAGAGACATCATCTGTCCAGGCATCCGTGGTTTCCACTTCTACACCATCAACCTTGAAAAGACGGTGTCATTCATCCTGGAACGCTGCGATCTCATTCCGCCTTACACAGAATGCGATGCAGTAGAAGATGATACTTCTCTTTCTGTTATGGACGGCCCCCAGATGCGTTCTTTAACGAGACGCCGGGCTTCGTCTATCAGCTCTCTTCCGCATAACCGGGTCATTGTAGACAAACTACAAGCCTCGGACGTATCTTCAAAAGACTCGGTTTCGCATGAAGCTCCTGCCACCAGCGCGGGAATGCCTGCGATGCCGCCAGACCGCAGCACAACCCTCCAAATCTCAGAAGGCCTCGGTGCACTCGGCAGAGAAGCTACCTGGGATGACTTCCCTAACGGTCGTTGGGGTGATGCCCGCTCGCCAGCATTCGGTGAAATCGACGGTTACGGCCCATCGCTGCACGTTCCTCCTTCGATTGCTCATCGGATCTGGGGTTATCCTGTCACGCATGATGATATCAGCAAGCTCTTCCGCAGACATGTCTCGGGTGAACTACACATGGTCCCTTGGTCCGAAGGAGGGGCCGAAGAGGGTACTCCTGCCCTCAACGCTGAAACGGAGGTGATCCGACCTGAGCTTTTGCAGCTCATCGACGGCAACGGCTGGTGGACCCTGGCATCCCAGCCCGCTGTGAATGGCGTTCGCAGTGACGACCCAACATTCGGCTGGGGTCCTCCTCGCGAAGGTTTCGTCTTCCAGAAGCCCTTCGTCGAGTTCTTCTGCCCCAACAGCGACTACCAGTCTCTCAAAGCAATCCTCCAGGGGCACGGCCACGAGAAGCTTGCCTGGTTCGCAGCAAACGCCAAGGGCGATTTCGAATCCTCCCTCCCGGCTCAAACGTCCGACGCAGACCCCATCGAAATGAACCCCGACAACGTCAACGCCGTGACATGGGGCGTCTTTCGAGGCAAGGAGATCGTCACTCCCACTATCATCGAAGAAGTCAGCTTCCGCGCCTGGGGCGACGAGGCGTTCCGTATCTGGGAGGAATGGCGCCGCATCTATCCCCGCAACTCAGCCACAGAGCGGTTCCTCCAAGAAGTCCAAAACGACGTCTGGCTTGTATGCGTCGTCGGACAGGACTTCGGAGCCGGCACTGAGATGGGGTCACAAGAAGAGGAAGACGAGCGGAAGTTCATGTGGCGGGTTCTAGCAAACGCCAAACAAACCGCATAAGCTATTCTCTGTCACCGCTACTGCTTGTCTCTCATGCATTGCATATGACGAAAAGAAAGAAAAAAAAAAGTACATATGGGTTTGGGTGTAGTTATTCAAACTTCACTTGCTTATTATCTTCCCTGGTCGATTTTTTCCCCTCCATATTGAAAGGGAGTGGAAGATCAAACCGGTTCAACTGTACTTATTGAGCTCATGATTTACGCTTAGAATTCAACATATTTAGGTGCAATCCACACACAACACACAGAGGTGGATTCTGATGGTTTTTTATTTTCTTTAATTTCCGCTTCCAAAATAATATTGATATTGAACCAATAAAAAGCACCCCGTACTCCTCGGCTATGTTTTTCCAAAAAAAAGAATACCACTTATATAACTCATATACTTATTTATAGACAGGTTGAATCCGTGAATCTATGAAGACAGTTTCTCGGCGAAGCCATGTTCCTCGAGACCCTCTGCACCGGTGTCAGGGGTCGCGATGGAAGATTGCGACTCGGCGAATTTCTCGATCGCATCGTTCAAGCGACCGTATGCGCGGGGATTACGACGGGGTTCGTTCGGTCCTGTGCTGGGGGATTGGTAGCCGCGGATTCTGGACGAGTTAGTATCTGTACTTTGCGCGTTATGGGTTGGGAGTTTGCATACCTTGGTCCGAGGCCTGTTTGGGCGGGGAGTTGGGGGTCGTAGACACGGTGGAAGTTCTGGGCGTCGGACTCGAAGGTGCCTTGTTGGATGCTGGCTCTGATTCTGGCGAAGAAGGTGTCCATGTTGTGGATGTTGTGGATCTGTAGGAGCGTCCATGCGAGCATTTCCTTGGCTTGAAGGAGGTGGTGGATGTATGCGCGGTGGTGGTTGCGGCAGGCGTAGCACTCGCAGCCTTGTTGGAGGGGCTTTGTGTCTGTCGTGTAGTCGTTGGACCAGAGGTCGAAGCCGAGGGGCGTGGGTGTCGAGACTAGTGTATCTGATGGAGGGGGGAAGACGAAGTCGAGGGCGATTCCGGCGTCGGAAGCGGCGCCCAGGAAGGGGATGGTAAGGAGGTCAGCTCCGAGGGAGACTTCGCGCAGGAGATCGTGCGGCGTGGCGGGCTGGCTGAAGAGCATTCTCGGGAGGTCGCCTAGGGACTCTGGGACGATGGACAGGGAGGCCGATTCATACAGAGCGAGGCCGGAGACGTGGGGCCGGAGTTCCTCTTCCAGTTCGTCGAGGTAGACGGTTTGCTGGGCATTGTCTAGCGGGAGTAGCGGCGCGAAGTAGGCTGCCTTTGAGCGGTTTTCGTCGGCGACGGTGTTGCCGTACAGGTTTTCTGTGGCGTGTGTCGTGAACGCATGGGTTCTGTCGACCATCTTGCCTTGTCGCTTGATACCGGGTGGGTGAGTGAGGACCAGATCGGACATTCCCACCACGATGTCTGGGCGGAGCTTCTGCACGGCTTCCACATATTGGTTGGAATCTAGTTGCGCGAAACCTATCCCGGTGAGCACGGCGATTGAGTTGGGCGTGTTCGACGAGGGACAGGGGATGGGAGGCACGCGACGGGGACCCAGGACCGTGACGAGATCCTCAGGGAAAGCAGTGAAATTGCGCAGAGGCGACTCATTCGGAGCGGCGGGGGTCTTGTAAATGGGAGGGATCCCCTTCTTTTGTAACTTTTCTATGACTGATCTAAGCCCCGCGGTGGGCGTGAAAACTATCAGCGTGCAACTCTAATGGATGATTGATTTTTTTTCAAGCGCACGACGGCGACAACATACAATCTTCTAGACCGAAATATAAGCCGCCGATGGAAACATGTTCGCGCACCACATCTTGTGCGATGTGAGGGACGGCGCCTCGCGATGTCAGTGGGATGTAATGCGGCGTAGAGATGGCTTTTCTGCCCGCGATGGCCAATTTACCCAATCGCGGGGTTAGAGTCGATCCGTTGGAGGGATTTAAAAGATTGAAGGCGATCATCTCTTCTGGAGAATCCTGTGGAGCCTCAGAACCCATGGTGATCACCGGTGGTTGGTTCTGGAACGAGAAAATGGAGAAGGATTATTTGGAGAAAGGAATTATTTTTGGAAGAAAAGTGTGGGAATTGATAACAAATTGAGATAACATTAACATACATAACAAACAACTTCTTTTTCTTCTCCGTTTCTCCGCCTTGAACTTCTTTTTTCTCCGCTTCTTTTACACGAGTATCTATATATATATATATATCTATATATATAATCTTACAGACATTTAGATAGATCATCTGTTTTCTTTCTGTGATTTCTTCTCGTACTACATCTACAAACTGCGATTTATACACGACATGTCCGAACTGAAAAGACGCGGGGCTCTTATCGTTGTTGAAGGCTTAGATCGAGCTGGGAAATCAAGCCAGTGTGAACACTTGCGCGACTTTCTGCAAGAATCGGGCCACTCGGTTAAATACATTCGATTTCCAGGTAAAAATGATCCATAATCTATAAAGACAAGTGTCTAATACCCCACTGTACAGACCGGACAACGTCCATTGGCAAATTAATTGACAGCTACTTACGTGGCCAGTCGCAGTTGGGCGACCACTCAATTCATCTCCTCTTCTCTTCTAATCGCTGGGAAATTGCGAGAAGTATCAAGGATGACATAGCCAACGGAATCACGGTAATCGTGGACCGCTATTCATATTCCGGTGCCGTATATTCTGCTGCAAAGGGAAACCAATCATTGTCCCTCGAGTGGGCGTGGCAGCCGGAAATCGGCCTACCACGACCGGATATGTGCCTCTTCCTCCGTATCTCTCCCGAGGAGGCCGCCAAGCGGGGAGATTTCGGCGCGGAGCGCTATGAGAATGGACCCATGCAGAAGCGAGTGCGCGAGCTTTTCCAAACCTTGTTTGACCTGCAGCCAAGCGGCGACATTCATCAGGTTGATGCCGGAAGGTCCTTTCAAGAAGTTTCGAAAAAGATTCATGATAAGGTAGCTGACTGCATGGCACGCGTAGAGGCTATTGGGCCTTTGCGGGAATTTGGCCCAATCACTGTTTAGGCTTATGACCGAGGACGACCAGACGTGGACGCTCCCTAGCCTCAGAGCCCTACTCATCACAGTCGCTGTCCTCTATCACGATTTCAACTCGTGAAGGTCCGACAGGAAGAGGTCTCTGCGGATCGCCCATTTCCGAATCTGATTCAGGTGCCAATGACTCAATCCAATCTTCATCTAGAGGGAAATCCTCTGGATTATTTTCATCCAATCCATCTTTCCACCCGGTCTGCGTGTCAGCCGACGGGAGGGAACCACGTGTCTCAACAGCAGCAGTCCCGATGTCGCTCTGAGCCGCAATCGTTCTGCCGTCACTTCGTTTCTTCTTTCTCAGGACGGCCTCCAGTTCTTTTTTACCACGATTCCGTAAAGTCAACTCTTGCATCACCAGGGGCCATTCGACAATCTGACGACATTCGGGGCATGTACCGGACATAGGGACGAGTCGCTCTGGGTCTCTGGTAGAATCTAAAAATCTAGCGGATAGACATAATAAATGATTAATGCAGTAGCACCTTTCCTGAGGGCATACAACTACTAGTTCATCCTTTGGGTCCACTAGTACTCGACATATGCTGCAGCGCAAGTCTCCCGGGTCATCCAGTCGGAAGGCTGCTTTCTCGAGGTAGCCACTTATCTTACTGTAGTCCGGTTGAATCTGCTGCACGCTACCAACTCTGGGGTTGCCGGTCCCAGGCTGGTTGTCGTCGGCACAACCACCATCCAGGATAATACCGATATGTTTGGGAATGGCACCATTCACTCGGTCGCTCCAGATCCTCCATAGCTGATAAGCGTCTGCACTGAAGAAGCGTACTTTGAGAGGCCAGTGAGAGAAGTATGTTGACCGGAGTAGTGCGTGCAAGTTCTCTATATGCTTTTTTAAGGATCTGGCAGGGCCACGAGCGCGCGGTTTAGCCTGTCGCGTAGAATCCGCATGGGGCTGGGGTTCTGTCGAATTACTTTCATCCTGATTGGGGTCGAGGTGGCGAGATAATCCGGGTTTCTGCCACGCCCACCTGGGGTACCAATTAGCAAAGGCTTCGAACAATAGTCATACTTGAGCCACATATATATATATATATATGATAAAAGAAATAGGAAGGCTTACTCGAATTGTAAAGCGGCGACTCTGCTTGTAAATCCTTCTACGATCACCGTCATTTCCCAAGGCCGCTTGTCATTGGCAGTTTTACGTGCACCCCCTTTGGCGACACCATTATGCTGGGCCAGTCGTCTGGGAGGGTGTGGAGTCGAACCAATATACAAAGAAGAATGCCGAACAGTGGAGCGGAGGAGATAGCAGCAATAGAAAGCCGGAATGGGTTTTACAACACCGTCATAGACATTAGCCATGATGGCTCCGAGATCTCAGTGGGGGTGATCACAAACTCTGGAGCGGGACTGGGTCTGCAGATTGATTGATCTATGACAACATTTGTTTGTTGATACTTCGTAACTGTCGGACAGTCACATGACATCAGTTCTACTTTGGTTTGTATTTTTATTTATTTATTTAATAATAATAATATTATATATTTTTAAATTCAAGGACCATTGACAGGCAGTATTTGGTTTCTTCATCCGCTCAATGTAACCTTACACAACCCCGACGTATCACCTCGAGTGATGAACTAAACTAAACTAAACAGTCATGTCGAATGAAGTCAGAAGTCAACCGTGAATCTAATGCCTCAGGCAGTGATGATCAAAATCATATGATCTCATAAGGCAATAGTTCAGGGCTTAGTGAATCTTTTGTTCAGCCTCAGAGATAAATGCGGAAGGAGCATTGCATGATCCGCACTGTCAGTGTGCAAAGCGCACAAGGGGTGATTATTTAATTGATTTTTTTTTTGAAAGGGTAAGTAAGTAAGCAACAAAAAATAGGAATAATAATAACAATAATCCTACTCCAAAGTAAGATGAATTCTTTCCTCTCCCTTTCTTTCTCTTTCTTCTTTCTGCCTTATTGTATTTAACTTATTTAATTAGATTAACTTGATTTTTTTTAGTATTTTATTTTTAATCAAATCTACAAAAGTCTGTGAATATCAAACTCCAAAACTAGTCAATAAAATATCTGAAACAAATATACACAAATTTATATTCTGTAACTGATTGGCGATCTCTGGGTTGATTTGTTACTATTATGGGGATGACTTATTTACAAAGAGGGCCCCATGAATCCGGAGCGCCCACCTTTGATAAGCATGGAAAATCACTCGCATGCCCTTTTTTTTTATTTATTTTACTCCAGTCTGTAAATCAAGACAAACACAAAACCCGACGCGGTGGCTTTCCTTGTCTGGGCTGGGACCGAGTCCGGAAAGAACCCACTGTAAAATACAGGCTCATGTGATTTGAAAATTAGCGTGTTCTGCATGTCGAGTATTGATCCATGGACCAGTGAAATCCAAGCTGAACAGGACACAAAGTCCACTCGACAAGCTCCCTTCAAGGTCTCAAGGCTAGTTTATGTCTTATTATCAACTAGGGATTTGTTGCTATTGTGGTCGCATTCAGACCACGGGCGACGTGTCACATTCAGTTACCTTTCCATTCTTTCATACACCCTAGAACCCTAGAGCTTAGGAGAGAAAGCTCAAATCCCTTGGCTCATCTGGAATTAACTCGGAGCTACGGAACAGTGCATTTATATGGATCATCAGTCAAGATCTCTTTGTGAAAGAAAATAATAAAATTAATTAAATTAATTCAATAAAAAAAAAAAAAAAAAAAAACTAGTCTAATTTGATAATGGCCATACAGATATATAATAACAATGGCGTCGGCCTATTTAATTCATTAACTATGAACTATGCCTGAATACGACGTGTGGTTGAAACTAAGTAGTGGGCAGCCGGCCACCCCGTAAACCGCGGTATATCTTACCGACCCCATACCTGTTTCTGGCCGCATCAGGTCCTGGTACTCCCCGTCAACCCGATGTGGGCAGTTATCCCACCCTCCTCCGGAGCGATAACCCCTGCCCTAGTCAGGCATCTATAGAGAGGGGAATGGTCCGGAGAGAAAATGAAGCCTATCAATTATCAAGGAATTAGATAAAAATGAATTATATCCAAGTTCCAATCGTGATATTAACCATATAAAGTCAGTCCATGTGCAATTTCCAACCTCGGTAATATTTGGTCACATCACCCGTTTGCAGCTATGAATAACTTTCCGTACAGTAATACAGAATACACGATATTACCGTTCAAGGGTTTTTTCTTATTTAATTTATTTTTATTTTTTCGCTACTATATGCAAATCATGGGTCAAAGTCAAAAGTCTCCTATAACCTTCTCTCTGTGCTTTTTCTTCCTTTTACATATCTTTGACTATTATGTACTTGGAAATATTTGTCAGTTATTAAATTTTTATTTTATTTTATTTTTTCCCTTTTCCTTCTTTGCCATTTTTTCTCGTAAATTCTTCAGCGGAATAAACCCTCTCCAAGCTATTGATCCACTCAACTGATATGGCATATATCCGGAGTTACTTGGGGAGTTAAGTTGGGTATTGTACTTTTTAATCTAAATCTGGTTCGTAAGTACCTTACCTGACCAAAACCAGACCAAATCTGACATCCACCCTCTCCCTCTCTTTTTCCCCCCTCCCCAATTTCCATTATTATTATTATTATTATTATTTTATTATCATTCCCATGAGCCAAAATTGTCCCAGTTTTTTTTTCTTTTTCTTTTTTTTTTTTTACTTACCTAACCAAATCAAACTGACCTGCCCTACCTTTTACCTTGCTTTCTTTACACCCAATACCCAATTCAACATTAATTTCATCGATCTTAACTCTCCATTCCTCCAATCGGTTCTGATTCATAAAATATTATACACTCTGCACAGTCATTTGAATGACGACCCTAATAGATTCCGTATCAGTATTAGTATTACCTTTCCTACGCTGACCTGTCCTTGGGTCTGGTGGCACACACGCTACCGGTTCTTGATTCTCTTCCGAGATTCTCCACACTACCTTTGTCTCTCATCTCGGCCTTCCCTTGAACATCTATCTGCTTATCCTCTCCCATCGTCGATTTCCTCCTTCGGCCTTCCTCTCACGAGTACGAGCCCACCGTTTTTGCTTCTTCCTCGACCTTGAGGGCTCCTCCTTCTCCTCGACCCCCATTTCGAACCTACGATTCGAGGGCTACCCTATCCTCCCATGTGCTTTTCGCATCGGATGCCTGCCCCCTTCCGTTCGCGATAAGACACGCGCAATTTTTCATTCGCCCACGACCAGGCTGTCGCACATAAGAAATGGTGGCCCCGGCCTCGACGGGAGGAAGCTCAAATGGCGGACAGCCTTCAGCGAGCCGTCAACCTACCCGGTCCTCTAGTACCCACCCGTCGCATTCTCACAATGTGCCCTTGAGTGCTCGACGATCTACACCGTTGGATTTGTCCACCGTAGAACGCCGTGGCCAACCCAATGCTCCTCGAGAACCGAGTAAACGCATTCGGCCTCATGGCCTACAAGAGGCCCCTACATTCCGCCCGACAGAGGAGGAGTTTAAAGATCCCGAGCAATACATCCGCAAAATAGCACCGGAAGGCAAGAAATATGGGATTTGTAGGATTATTCCTCCAGAGAACTGGCAACCACCATTCGCTATCGACACCGAGGTACGTGCATACTTCGGACAATACCTTTTGGAGCTCGCCAGACGATCTGTACTGAGGTCGGTCCGTCTGCGCGGACGGCAAGCTTATACCTACAATCTCTTTTTCTTTTTTTCGGTTTTTTTTTTTTTTTTCTCTACAGCCAGTTAACCGATACTAATCGAATTTCCATAGAGATTCCATTTCAAAACGCGCCGACAGGAGCTTAACTCGGTTGAAGGAGGTATGCCCCCGCGTTCAGCCACGTCTGCTGCCGGTGGTGCTCCGCAGCCCAGTTCTGACCCGGACCCAGGAACCCGCGCAAACCTGAATTATCTTGATCAGTTGGCCAAATTCCATAAGCAACATGGAACAAATCTCAACCGCTTTCCTAGTGTTGATAAGCGTCCGCTGGATCTGTACAAGTTGAAGAAGGCTGTCGAGGTGCGCGGTGGGTTTGACCAGGTGTGCAAAATGAAAAAATGGGCAGAGATTGGCCGTGACCTTGGTTATAGCGGCAAGATTATGTCATCTCTTTCAACTTCGTTGAAGAATTCGTATCAACGATGGCTACAGCCGTACGAGGAGTACCTCCGAGTGGCCAAACCTGGCGTGCAACAGCAATTGGAGCTGGAGCACGGTGGCCCGTACACGCCATCTCCGCACCAGTCGCCTATGGCCAAGAAGCCCATACTCCTTGAAAATGGCACACCGCAAATGCCCGCAAAGAGCCTCTCTGCGGGCCCTCAGGGTACTCCGAGGGAGGTTGAAGCTACACCGGATAAGCCCACGCCTCCAGTTGAGCCCACACCCCCTCGACCCGTAGCTTCTGGCTTCACACCTGTAAATGCTAGTTCAGGCTTCACTGCTGTCAATCAGTCACCATCGTTTGTGGCTGTAAACAACAACCCGGCCATCAAGCGTGAAACAGAGAATGGCTCCCTCACTCCGAAGAGTGTCGTTGAGCACCCCTCAGCTTCAACGCCCATGTCGAATGGCCATGGAAGCCAACAAGTAAAGCGCGCGATCAGCCACGAAAGTAGTTCCCAGACTGAAAACGGAGACGACCCAAACGGTCGGCGGAGTAAGCGCTTGCGCAAAGGTATGTCGTTATCCGCGTTGACTTTGGTACTTAACCTTTTACTCAATCACCTCTGACGTTTGCTGCTAGATGCGCCTTTGCCTACGATTGCCGGGTCTCATATGAGCCTTCTTCGTCCCGCCCCACCGCGAGTACGGAAGAGTGACAGCCGGAAAACGGGAGATGTAAGCGGGTTTTCTTTGCTGATTTCGCCTGCGAGCTGCTAACAGTGCTTAGAAATGCGAGAACTGCGGGAAATCGGAGGACAGCTCTTCTATCCTGGTCTGCGACAGCTGCGAACATGGCTTTCACAAGTACTGCCTTGATCCTCCTTTGACTACCGTTCCTGAGTATGACTGGCACTGCCCGAAATGTCTGGTGGGCACAGGCGAGTTCGGCTTCGAAGAAGGCGGAGTTTATTCGCTCAAACAATTCCAAGAAAAAGCACACAACTTCAAACAGAACTACTTTGCCTCGAAAATGCCGTTTGACCCCGTCCTCAACAGTCATCGACGAGAATCCGAGGACGACGTGGAACGCGAGTTTTGGCGATTAGTAGAGAGCCTGACGGAGACTGTTGAAGTTGAATACGGAGCCGATATTCATTCCACCACCCACGGCAGTGGCTTCCCCACTATTGAGCGTAATCCCCTTGATCCTTACTCCGTTGATGCCTGGAATCTGAACGTTCTTCCTTTCCACGGCGATTCGTTATTCCGTCATATCAAGTCCGACATCTCCGGCATGACCGTACCTTGGGTTTACGTTGGCATGTGTTTCTCGACATTTTGTTGGCATAACGAAGACCATTACGCCTACTCTGCCAACTATCAACACTTTGGTGCCACCAAGACTTGGTATGGAATTCCGGGCGCCGACGCAGAAGCGTTCGAGGAGGCAATGCGGCAAGCAGTTCCCGAGCTTTTCGAAGGCCAGCCTGATCTCCTCTTCCAATTAGTCACCCTGATGCCCCCAGATCAACTCAAAAAGGCCGGTGTCAATGTGTACGCACTCGACCAACGCGCCGGGCAATTTGTCGTGACCTTTCCCCAAGCCTACCATGCAGGATTCAACCATGGCTTCAATTTCAACGAAGCTGTTAACTTCGCGCCGGCAGAGTGGGAACCCTGGGGTGCAATGGGTGTTGATCGTCTACAGGCCTTCCGGCGGCACCCTTGTTTCTCCCATGATGAACTGCTATTGACAGCAGCAGCTCGCGACTCGTCTATCACGACTGCCAAATGGTTAGCGCCGGCCCTTCAGCGGACTTGCTCAAGGGAGCTTTCCGATCGAGCTGCATTCTTCGCCCGACATAGAGACATGGCCCCTCATACCTGCACGCTGGGCTCCGAAAACCCTGCCATCCCTGGTGACTGTCAGCTGAAGTTTGTGGTTGAAGACGAGGATTTGCCCGAAGAAGACTACCAGTGTCAGTGGTGCAAGGCATTTACTTATCTGACGCAGTTCCGCTGCCATAAGTCTGGGAAGACGGTGTGTTTGATGCATGTAGATACTAATGTCTGCTGCGGAGACCCACTAAAGCAAAGGTTACTCGGTCCAGATCACACACTTCGGTACCGAATTAGTGACGAGGCATTGAAGAGTTTGGTGCAGAAGGTTCAGGACCGTGCTAGGATTCCGGAAGCATGGAGTGAGAAGCTTGACAAGACTTTGGAAGATGAGCCTAGGCCACAGTTGAAGGTCCTTCATAATCTATTGAGTGAAGGTGAGAAAATCCCATACCATTTGCCTGGTCTCCAAGATCTTGCGGCCTTCGTCCAGCGCTGCGATAAATGGGTTGAAGAAGCAACCAATTACATCACCCGAAAGCAGCAGAACCGGAGGAAAAATGAGAAAGCATGGCGCAGAAATAGTTCCAAGGCCATGCAGCTGGAAGAACGTGATCGTGAAGTCCGCAGAGTAGAGAACATCTACGCCCTTCTTACAGAGGCTGATAAACTGTCGTTCGACTGTCCACAGATGGCGGCTCTGCGAGAGAAGACCCGCGAGATCGAGAGATTCCAACAGGACGTTAAAGTTGCCCTTATAAACCCCCACCTCCGATCGGTCCAGGAAGTTGAGGATCTAGTGGAGTCCGCCCGCAATTTCAACGTGGATATCCCCGAGGTTGATGGACTGGAACATATTCTAAGGCAGATGAAATGGAACGAAGAAGCGCGTCGCAAACGGGATCAGTGCCCGACTCTGAAGGATTGTCAAGATCTTATATCGGCCGGCGAGCAGCTAGGCTTGTCCGACACCAATGACCATCTACTCTACTTCAAGGATCTATGTCGCCACGGTGAGGCCTGGGAAACGAAAGCCAAGGAATTAATGTCTGTAGAAGCAGTGCACTACCAACAACTGGAAGCCTTGTCTGCGCAGGCGTCTCGATTCCCCGTCTCCCCCGAGACCCTCGCAGCAGTAGATGCCATATTAACCAAACAGCGTGAAGCGCAGAAGAAAATTCAATCTCTATATGAGAGGAGCAAAGACCCGGATTTTAGGAATCGTCCGAAATACAAGGAAGTCCGGGAGCTTATGGAGTCCCTGGAGGAGCTTAACAGTCGACCCATTGGAGCCATTGACCTGGAACGTGAGCAGAAACGCCATGAGGACTGGATGAGGAAAGGCAAGAAATTATTTGGGAAGGCGAATGCCCCCCTTCACATTTTAAAGTCACATATGGAGTATGTCGAGAAGAGGAACTCGTATTGCTTCGATCTCGAAGACCGGTGTCGGCCTCCTGTCGAACCTGCGTCGCGAGATAACACCCCCGATGGTCTGTTAGAGAGCAATACCACGACCAGCATGTGGGGTGGTGGGAAATCGCGGAAGCGGGATGTCTTTTGCATTTGCAGGCATTCTGAAGCTGGAATGATGATTGAGTGTGAGGTCTGCCACGAGTGGTTAGTATCCATAGTTCATTTTGCTTCTCCCCAAGATGAAGACGGGACAACAAACTGACCTACGACTATACAGGTATCATGGCAAATGCTTGAAGATCGCGAGGGGCAAGGTGAAAGAGTTTGACAAATACACCTGCCCGATCTGCGACTGGCGTCAAAAGATACCGCGAGACGCGGCTCGACCAAAGCTGGAAGATCTGCAAGATTGGCAGGCCGAAATTCTTGGATTGCCATTCCAGCCTGACGAAGAGCACATTCTGGACAACATCATCAATCAAGCAGCTACATTCCGTGATTTCCTTCAGAGCTTTACTAATGCCGCATGTACCACTACGGAGGAGGTTCCCACGTTGATATTCTATCTCCGGAAGATCGAAGGCGCCGAGGTTCTGTTGGCCTATGAAACCAATTTCTTCCGACAGGAAATCCATAAGTGGGCTCCGGTAGCTCCAGAGGCACCTCCAATTCTGGAGCAGAGTCTTTCCACTCGGAAGCCACGTCCGACGAAGCAGCAGAAGATCATGGCACAGCTCGGCGTGGAGCGCCCGGAGGACTTACCTCCTCATTTGCGTCCGAAACAGCCCAGCCGCAAGTCTATTGACGCGTCGGCAAGGCCCTCCCTTCTCCATGGGTCTCAAACACCGGGTGATGGGACGAATTCCGAGTCCAACCGCGGTGAGCCCATGTTGACGCCGATGACTGATACTCAAAATCCTCTTTATCCCTTCTCTGCCAACTATTCCCTGCCTGCAAACGATTCCACACCCGCCTTTGCGCATGGTTCCTCGGCTTTCCTGCCTCATGCCGCAGGTCATTCTCCCTCATTCCCTGCCCGCTCTCCATCTCCAACCCACCAAGGGCTTGATGCGTCTCTCTTTAGTTCCCCGCGTTTCAACCGGGGTCCTAATGACGGGCCATCGGGGGTTGATGTCGACAATGAAAACCCATTTGACAGCAGCCCTCGCCAGAATCTCGATGATGTGTTCGCGGACCTGACCAATCAAGATGCGGAACCTGACCCCGAGCAGGAACCAGAGCTTATGGAAAACACTCACGCCAACGAGGCTCTGGAAGTCCTCGACGCGAGCAATGGTGACCGCTCTGAAACTCCACGGGGTGAAGAACCGCAGGACGATAAGTCCAACGGTGACGTCAACGGCGTGCTTGATGGTGAGCATGGTACGGAAGAGCTTTAGTCACGTCTTTTTCCAACGATAGGTGGAACAATTAGGTCTTTTTCGGTTCTTTGCTTGCGTAGGTGCAATAACGTTGGCAGGCTCATGATTCGGCATTCTGCAACATTCCCGAGTCTCCGGGTAGGCTCCCCTCATCTTTTTCTTGATGTATAGGTTACGGTGTCGACGTTCCCAGATGCACTATCTCACTTTGTGCATTCGTTCCGGCGCTTGTCGGCTAGCTTTGACAGTTCATTTACTCGTTGCGACTCAGCGATTTGTTCTTTTCTTCTTCCTCTTTCTTTCCTTTGTTTTTGCTACCATGGTTACGGAGGTGCATTTGCTTTCCTGGAATGGGTGTCTCAAAAGGGTGGGGGTTTATTTACGGGCTCGGTTGTCTCTCGATGTGTGGTGCCTTTTGTTTATTGATTACTCTTTACGTTGTTTTCTGGCTTGGACCTGGACGATTCAGTGTGGGCTCACGTGTTCTTTGTTTTCCCTATTCATGCTCTGATAAAGTCGACTCCGCTAGGCTCCGGCTAGCACCCTCTGTTTCTCTTCTCCTACTATATTGATTACGCATTTGTGTAATACTAGTGAAACTACCGGTTATTCTGTATTTCTAATGAATAGATTCCAGTTTATTTCACGTCTTCTAAGTTCTCAGCGTACGCACTTAGCGCCGACTGTCCGCCGGTGTGGATAAACAGCACATTCGCGCTCGAGGGGGACTGGCCCTGGGCCCAGTCGCCTTCCTGCGCCCAGTGCATGAGGCCCCGCATGACCTTGGCCGTGTAGACCGGGTCCAAAATGACCCCTTCCAGCTGCGCCGTCTGCGCCAGCGTCTCCTTCAACTCGGGGTCCAGAACACCGTAAGCCGAGCCGGCAAACCGATCCTCCAGCCGGACATCGTCGGGCGTGACATCCTCGGCATCCAACCCAATAAGGGAAGCCGCTCGCCTAGCGAACCGAAGCACACGCTCCTCATGATACGCCCTCGGCATAGTCGGCGACGTCATAACCCCGATCACCCTGCGCGGCATCCCACCCGCCTCATCCAGCTTCTCCATCTTCTCCAGCAACTTGAACCCAGCAACCAGTCCAGCATGGGTACTCCCGCTCCCACACGCAACGAAGACATAATCAAAACGACCACCCGACAACACCTCCTTCTCCTGCGCCGCAATCTCAAACGCACACCTCGCATACCCCAACCCGCCCAACGGATGCAAACTCGCCCCGGACGGAATCCAATACGGGACCTCCCCGCGCGCGCGCAACTCCTCCAGAATAGGCGTGATAGGATCCCCCTCCCCAACAGTAGAAGTATTCTCCAGCATCCTCACCCTCGCACCTAACAGCCGCGCAACCTGCACATTCCCGACGCGCATATATGCATCTTTATCCCCGCTAGAAGATAGTCCCCCGCCCGTCGCTTTATGCAGAACCACCAGCGCCTGCAGACCCAGTCGCTGCGCCACGGACGCTACCTGCACTGTATGGTTACTCTGCACCGCGCCCTCTGTCACCAGGACCGTCGGCCGGGCGCTTGCTTTACCTGAGACATCGGGGAGGATGTCGGGGATGATGTACTCTAGCTTGCGGTATTTGTTGCCTGAGCAGGCGAGCGGGGAGGCTTGGTCTTCGCGCTTGGCGTAGAGTGTCAGGCGCTTTGGACGTAGGTGGTGGGTTAGGGTTGGGAGGGCGTGGATGGGGGACGGATGGGGGTAGAGGAGGGGGTGGCGGGGGATTTTGGCGAAGGCTTCTGGGAGGGACATTTCTATTATAGTTTGGATTGTAGTGTAGTTTATTAGTACTATTGTGAGGGGTTGATGTCATTTTTATATAGTTCGCACCTTTTATTATGGGATATATAGTAAAAAATGAAAAAGAAGATAAGAACAGGTCCCATAACTCAGTCGGTTAGAGTGCTGAGCTAATAACTCAGAAGTCGAGAGTTCGAGCCTCTCTGGGACCATTTTTTTGTTTTTATTTAACCAACCTATATATAGTCTGGACTTGGACTTGCTAGTAAGTGACTAGCGAACAGTTATTGTTTAGAAACCTTGCGACTTTCCCTTTCTGGAATAGGACTAGCTCAGGGCTGCTTTTTGTTCAGTAATTGCTTTTAGAGTATAGGAATAGACAGAAGTATATATACTGAATACTTCTAGAATATTGAACCAGTGCGCCGGAGTAATCCGGGATTAATTCTGGAGTTAATCTAAGATTATTCAGTTAATCTGACTACTTCAAACAGCTAGTTAATTAAAAATCATAGTATTAAATCTATTTTGAAATAATTAACTGAGGGTATAAGTATCACAATGCCTCTAGATCTATAATTAAAGTCTATTTTATAATAAATAAATAATATATATAGCTGTTGTTAAGAATTTAGTTAATATAGAGTGTCATGGAGTAGCCCCCAGGCGCATTCAGGGACTCCGACCACTGCACTACTGGCAAAAGACTAGGATACTGTTATGGGACGAATAGATTCTTCTAATCTAAGTATGTCAAGGTGCAGGTTTGGGCAGGATTCAGGACACCATTCCTATCGCAGAGAAGACAAAGGCCGGGGGTAGCAGACCGATACAGAATGAAAAGTTCCCCCAGCCGGACAGGGAGGTATCGTACTGCGCAAGGGCATCGGAGGGAGTGTGGCGGCCAGCTTTGGCGGAAACGGAGACTGCTACTAGAACTACAAGGATGCTAACCAGCGTCCAGCCTGCACAGAGGGTGTTTACAACTGGGAGGAAGCGGTTGCCGAAGCCGCAGATGAAGAAGGCCAGGATACAGATTGCGTATAGTACTAGAAGGAGCTGTTGGCAGAAGCAATAGCTAGGACGGTCACGAGATTTCTTCGACCCTTCACTACGAGCTTCTTTTCTCTTCACCATGATGTTCTATTTCTTTCACCACAACGTTCTGTTTCTCTTGACCAAAACCAGCTACTATCATCCTATCTCCTTACCATGCTCTTCCTACATTCTCGTCCATCCATTCCCTTCTTCCCTTGGATTCTCTTGCTGGCCTGTTTCTGTAGGCGTCTGCTAGATTTTGTCGCCGGCGTCATGGTGATCGTTCCCAATATCCCCGAAAGGCCAATGAATTCTATGTTATCGAACTGGATACGACAGGAAATCCGGGAGTACAAGTTCCGCATCATCGATAGCTCATGGGACCAGCTCGACAGGGTGATAAATAACACTGGCCTCACTTGGAGGAAACTCGATAACCGAGTGTTGCAGTTCCGAGGCAGCTACAGGCCTGCAGCACGCTATGTGTATTTTCATTACTGCCTGCAGGTGTTACGACGCGCGTGGAAAGTTGGCCCTGGCCAGAGAGCTGCATTCTATCTCACCGACGAGTTGGGAAAGCCCTTTTGGGGCACTCCTGGACGCTACATTGCCAAAACTATGCTTCGATCATTGGTGGAAGAGTTGGGCATGAGTTTGAGCACTTAATGGGGGGGGCAACTTTGATGAGTAGAGGGGACGATGATTTACTACTCAGCACCGCAGCAGCCCAGGTGGTCCAAGTGGATGGGTCGGATGACGACGATACGGATGATGATGACATAGATGAAGAGGGCTACTACTAGACAGCTTCATCATATATTGCTTTTGATACGAGCGCCTGTTTTTATATTCATTTGCTTAATTTCATTCAACGATGAGATACAGAGGGAAATTGTTAAATTGTTATTCTATGTCGAATAGGTCAGTTAGCTCTATGAATAACAACTTCCCAGTCTTGCCCAAAAGCTACCCGAGGCTGCCACCTGTGTGTTCACCGGACAGCAGCCCCCAAGGCCATATCCATGTTCGTAATCTGGCATTTCTAATTTCTATGTGGCGCCAACTCGATGGTTAGTGTCGTCTATGGTGAGACCCTGTCTCATGTGCGGATCAAGGAAATCTTGATTATCAGATTAGATTGATACGTTCTCGCGCATTTGATAGGCTCGTGGACATGGCCCCGGCCGTGTCCAGTATCGAGTTATCCTTTTATAGGAGTAGTCTAATGGAGACAAACCCACAGCCAAGACAAATGGTTAGGTGAAAAGTGCATCTTTGCGCATGGTACCACGCTGGCGACGTTTTCCCGGTACTACACCAGGTTGTCGATATTTTTCTACTACGACAGCATGTTCTGTGGTCCACCGTTGGGTTCCCACGTATGTACTCCACCCTCGTCTTGCGCCTCCACGACGAGATTCAACGACGGTTGCCATCGTCTTCCTTTCCAATCCGTTTTTCTATTTTTCGTTTTGAGCATTCGTGCAATAAGTTAGAAATCAGAATCTCGCCATGGTAGGTACTGCGTCACTCAATCCTGTTCAACCAGCCGTGAACCTAGTACTGGACTCAGGGAGCACGACACCTGTACCGGATCCAGAAAAGCCTAGTCAGTCAGCTTCAAATGAGAGGGAGGCTCCAGAAAGGATCAACAAGGTTGAGGGGTATGGAGCGGCTGGGGTCGAGAAGGCCGAAGCTGCAGCCCTTGTCTGGAGCAAAACTGCTCTGTGGGCGATTTATGCCTGGAACACCATCCCCCTTGTTTTGTTACAGTCGGTTGTCCTGTATGAGGAACCAACAGCTAACAGCCATGGTGGTATCCTAGGATATGGGTATCCTTTTTCATGTTGGCGTTCCATTCTTCGATCGGCACCAACGTCCTCGTGAACGCATACGCAAATTTCAAGACCGCTCCCGAGATTTCGACGGCGGCCATCTTAGCCACGGTGGTCGGGGGGAGTGGTGAAGCTACCCATTGCCAAAATCCTGAATATCTGGGGACGAGCCGAGGGCATGCTGGCCTTTACGGGCTTGTTCCTGCTGGGGATTATCATCTGGGAATTTTTTTTCTACTATTGAAAGAAAGTATTATGAATGTTCTACCTTCCGTGAGTTTTCCGGATTTTTGTCCAGACATGATCGGATATCGTAAACAAAACACCAATGTTGGCGTCCACCGGTGTCACGTGAACGCGGTGTGTTTACTTTCTTGCACTCCGAGTAATTATTAGTGGTGGTGTGTTGCAGTAATTTCAGTCAAATTTCACTATTTCGAAATTCAGGCCCTTTTTTTCGTTGCGCATTTCAATCATCACGTGACCAAAATGGATCCTTCTTGGTCAATCAGATTTCTAGAATTCTTTTACTATAATATAGAAATGACTGTTTGTGGATACCTCCCAAGACATACTAATTTATTAGCGTATTTAGTCTTTCGAAACAGTTTTTTCATTTCATGAATTTCATGAAATTTGAAATACCGGACACCTTGCGCTACTAATTATACTAGTCTCGGATCTAATCAAATGTATATATCTTACTGTACATACCACCCAATCACTACAACAACCTACACACTACGTACATATATATCCAGATATATAAGTATAGAGATATAAAATGACATCTCTCCTCCGCTTCCTCCGCACCGCCCTAAAACACCACCACAACTACCTCCACAACTTGAACCCGAACCCAACACCAATCTACGTCATCGGCAATCCCTCCGCAGACCTCGACTCGATCATCTCGGCCATAATCTACGCCTACCACGCCTCCACCAACACACCGCACATCCCACTGATCAACCTCCCAAACGTCCCCTCAGGCAGTGAACTCCGCCGTCTCCGGCCCGAATTCACCAAAGCCCTCTGGCTAAGCACGCACCACCCAGCCGTTCCAGTTCCAGAGGAAGAATGGGACGAGCGAGACCCGGCCGCGTTTCTGCGCGAGCACTGTCTTACTGTGTCGGACTTTAGGTCGCATCTTGCCTCTAGTACTACTACTACTACTACTACTAGTAGTAGTAGTACTAGTACTAAAAAGGACGAGAGATGTATAACCGCAAACGCGGTACTGGTTGACTGGAACGCGCTCCCGAACTTGAAATCGGGCTCATTGGACGGACTCGAGGGCGTGCGGTTCCATGTACTAGGCTGTATAGATCACCATGTAGACGAGGGCGTCTTAGCCCCAGACTCCCATCCACGGATAATCGAGAAGAGCGGATCGTGTGCTTCCCTCGTTATACTCGCACTGCAGGATAAGGGTCTCTGGAACCAACAAGCTAAACATCACGCCAACCATGACGACAAAGATAGTAATCATGAACATGAACATAAAGATAAAGATAAAGACGGAGATACAGAATCCATCCAAACCCAACTCTCAACCCTCGCCAGCGTCCCGATCCTAATCGACACAGCGAACCTCACTTCCACGGATAAAACAACCCCCCACGACACATCGGCCATCGACCGCCTCGCTCCGCATCTCCGCATCCCGCGCTCCGATCTCTACGCCACAGTCCAGAAAACCAAAGAAGAGAGCCTGGATCTCCTTACTCTCCCTGAAATGCTGGACAGGGATTACAAGCAATGGAGCGAGGTGGGGAAAACCACGAAGATAGAGATCGGGTTCTGTTCAATGGTGCGTCCTGTCTCCTGGCTTGTGGAGAAGGTCGGGAGTCCCCGGGAGTTTCTGAACGGGGTTTGTGACTTTTCTGTGGAGAGGGCGTTGGACGTTGTGGTTGTTATGACTGCTTTTTCGGAGGGGGGGAGGTTTTGTAGGGAGTTGTTTGTGGTTGCGCGGGGGGATGTGGCGCGTCAGGCTGTTGGGGCTTTTGTGGAGTGTAATTCGGAGGGGTTGGGGTTGAAAGGTTGGGAAGGGAGAGGTTGCGAGGCCTTGAATGGGGATGAGGGGGTTTGGAGACGGGTTTGGGTGCAGGAGGATTTGTCGAAGAGTCGGAAGCAGGTTGCGCCCTTGATGAGGGAGGCTGTTACTTCTTTGAAATGACTTGGGTTCACTTCAGGTTTGAATTGGAAACTTTAGGGTTGTTTACACGTGTACATATAGTATATTGATAGATGCATTGAACTGTTGTATCGCCAAGTCTAGTATAAAGATCTAAGCCGTTTCACATATCCCCAATCACCTAATGCGACCTGAAAGAAAAGAAACAAGTAACACCGCCCAATCTGAGATACCCCGTGAAACTCCGTCCCAAGTCCGTAAATGCTGCCCGCCAGGGTAAGCTCGAATCAAATGAAACATCAATCGCAATGCAATCATACAAGGCTCCCATCCTCCCGATAATGAAATGCAATCGCTCCCCTTGAAGGATGCAATAAAGGAAAAGATCAAGGAAACTGGTCCCAAACTGGCTTTCTATTCCCGGACATTCGGAAAGAAAATCGTCCTGATATCGTAAGGTGTGAAGACTAGAAACACTCCCATTCGCAAAAAACACACCAGCGGGCCACGCGGTCGGCCAAGACCAAGCCTCTCCAGATTCCGCGCTCCCCGATCTTGATCACCGTCTCCCAGACACTGCCGTCGGCCCCAGCGTCACTGCCAGAGTCGGCGCTGGAACTGATCATGTGATCGGCCTTGCGGGTCAGTCGAAGAATCTTGCCGGAGGGCGACTGTATCGCTAATTTGGCCGGCTTCTCCCGCCCCGAGCCGGACCGACTCGAAATCGCCGAGGTTGACGCTGAAAACTCATTGGAGACCGTCGATACTGTCGAGCCCCCAGCGGAACTGGACACCATGCTCAGCGCACTGGCGGGTCGGGTGAATACAGATGGGGAAACACGTCCGCTGATGCTGGTATCGTTGTTGTAGGAAACAGATGGCAGCGAAGAAGGGTGTTGACGTACGGCAAAGACAAAGGTATTGTTGACTGCCAGCCTCGAACACTGAGGCTGCATAATGTATAGGTCATGGCGCTGGGCGTGGGGCGTAGGGTGTCGCAGCACAAATTCATAGGGGGGATTATCCCCTGTGTGAAGAATAGGGAGCGCAAGGGCTAGAGGATGAGGGATGTCCCGGCTGGAGTGCATCAAGCCTTTCTTGCCTGCGAACACCTTGAGCATACCTTGCCCTTCGTCACCCGGCAAAACAGCTTTGACAGTGATACGCTTTTGACCGCTGACCCAGTCGGGCTGGACCAGGGCTCGTTTACGCACCACTTCTCCGCTCTCGAAGAAGTCACCGTCCGCATCACGGGCAAAAGCGGGAGCCTCGACTTCAGCGGCGCATTCTACATCTGGAGGTACAAACAGCCGAACCTGCATGGCCTCCAGGCCATCGATCCGGATAAGACTGGTGTCGTAATCCGGGAACTGCAATCCCATCTTGAAGTAAGGGGGACAGGCTGTCGGGAGGGCCAGCAGAACGTCTGGCGAAATTGGAGGACAAATGTGTTGCTCCTCATCCAATTGAGGTACGTGCGTGTAGCAAAACTCCAGAGGGCGCGCAAGGAAGTACCAGCTTTCTGCCGCGGATGTGTTGTTGGTTACGAACTGATTCCTCCTTGGATTGGTAGGGCTGGCTAGCGAGCAGTCCATGAAACGCCATTCACCATCAACCAGCACAGCGTTCCACCAATGGTTCGTTCGCGACAAGCTGTCCAATTCGAAGATTTCTCCGGGGGTCTTAAGGAATCCCTTGATGACGTCGGCGTGCAGTCCAACCGCGGCGCACATTTCTCTTACAAGGAATGCGACCTCCTGAGGGCTTCCCCTCTTCGTCTGCAATACACGCTTCATATCGATCCCAACTTCCTCGACCGGCTCATCCCAGGCGATCTTTTCACTCACCCATGTGAAAATGGCACGAAGCCTTTGGACATCACTTTTATACGGCCGGCAGACATACCCCTGCGCAAGGCTCATAGGATTGGTCATCGGGGGCAGACTATTAACGAAACGGGCACTCTTGTCCACAAGGTTCAGGTTGACGGTACCAAAATTAGTAGGTTCACTGATTGGCAAACCATCAATGCTCTCATCACCCTCGGCGGTCTCGTGAAGCTCCTCCACCGCGTAAATCACTGCGTGGTCCATCATCTGACATCGCTCTGCTCGCTCCATCCTTTCGTTCCGACTTGGAGAACTTGCTCGATTTACATCGCGCCGCACCTGGACCCAATCAATGGCATTGCTACCCAGGCCCATCTCCCGTGCTGTGTCACGGTGTGATTGTGAGGAGCGGACCGGAGAAACTGCGCGGCCCTTGGTAGGCGAATAGGACCCGTTGTTCTGGCCGACCGCGATGCTACTCCTGGCATTCGCGGCACCCGTTTTGGCGGACTCGAAGATCTTTTTAAAGAAGCCTTGCTTCTTGGCCTTAGGGGTGGAGAGGCCGCCGAATACTCCAGCCGTGTCGTCCGGCCCAGCCCCTGAGGCCGACCAAGGAATGGCCGATGAAGCGCCCTGTCGAGACGTATTATGACTGGAATGATAGGATATACCTGTCAATGGTGTCTCGGGCCGTGATATCCGTGACACCTCGCTCAAGCCTCTGCCGCGAAAAGTATCGAGTGATGTAATGGGCCGCTCATTTGCTGCCATGCCTCTCCGGGCATAACTCCCCGCACTGGTTGCACTAAACCCGCCAGCCGACGGCCCACTCATCAAACTCTGGCTGGTTCTTTCAGTACTCGCTGTCAAGTTGGTGTTGGTGCTTTGCACGCCGCTCGATGAATTGGTGGTGCTCGACTTGTTCGTATAACTTCGGTTCAGCATATCCGCTCTAAGATCCTGCCCTGACCGGCGGTTTTTCAAGTAGGTATGCTGAGGAGGAGTGGAATTATGTCGTGCATGGTAGGGTACATTTCTCGGCGGTGGCGGCGGCGGTTCTTCATCATCTTCTGGCATCGCTATATCCTCGGACCCCCTCCGGCTTTGCTCCTGCATCTGCCGCAACCGGCTCTCCATCCTTTGCACATAATTGTTTATTTGCGGGGGCCCATCAATGTGATCCTGTGCATAAACGCTGCCCCTCTGTGGCTGGGCATTATGGTATTGATAGTCCTTATCGCCGTCGAACCCCAAGGACGTCAACGGTCGACGGGAAACCTGCAGGGCCCGACCGTCTCGCAAACTCTCATAAGCGTCTGGCGACCAAGGGTTATCAAAAGTTGGCTGGGGAGAAGGTGAGTGGGTTTCTCGCGACATTTCCATGCCCTCAAGGGAAGTCATAACATCTTCCATCGCATCTCTGAGGGGAGACGGAGTACGTCCATGCATATCCGAACGCGCAGCTGGCGAAGGAGTTCTTGTCATAACAACATAGCGGTCATTCATGTCGTAGCGGGCTGGAACCCCGATTTCCATGGACGGCTGTCGGTTCACGGCGACTCTGTGAGGAGGTGGAGGCGGGGGCGGGGGCGATTCTTCACGTTCTTGCAGCTGTATCGGAGAAACTTCGCGAGAGGTCGGGCGAGACAAAGATACGCTGTGCCTAGGTACTGCCGGCGGGAGCATATCCGACTCATCCAGCGGCCGAGGCGATACAGCCCGGGTTGGAGACCGGAAAACCACCATTTCTTGCCCAGTAGGCATTGTAGGCATCGTATGAAGTAGCGGATCCATGTCGGGGGGACGAGGAGAGACTGCGCGGGAATGGGCCCTAGGGCGGGGGGCGCTCTGCATCAGTGTAGTGGGAGTGGGCACAAGAGGATGTTCATGTTCCTGTGGAATTAGTGGTGAGGGTGCACGTGAAGGAGGTCTGGATCGGACGACACTTTGGCTCAGGGTAGTCGGAGTGGAAACTGGTGTACTCTCGTACTCGGGTTGCGGCCGCGGGGATCTTGCGCGCGACGGGGCCCGGGACCGCGATGAAGGTCTACCGGTGGAAGCTTGATGCTTTACCGAGGTCACGGGCGTGCGTAACGGCTTGACCTTCTTCGACATGCTTCCATCTCGAGGCGGTGTTTGTGGAATTGAGCTTTTGACGAGGGATGAAGAAGAAGAAGTACCATTGCGGGACAGCTCTCCCGAGGGCGCAATCGCTTCCTTGTGGGCCTGGAACGGCCTTCTGAAGACAGTTTTCTGCTTTTTGGGCGCCGAGGTGGGATTCGTGATCGGAGATTGAGCTGCCTGAATCATAGGACTTGTTGTTCGAGTGACTGGAACGAAATTCTCTCCCAGGACCTCCACGAAGTTGGACGGGAATAAGCCGACCATGCGCCTGTCTCGCCGCAAGCGACCCATCCACCATTGGCCATCTCCAGCATTCAAGCATTCAATCAGATCCCCTTCCACGAACCCAAGATCCCGCTTTGTTTCTCCACCCCATGAATACACAGCTCGACACCAGCAAGGAAATCGGGAGGGTAGTTGAGGTGCACTGGGGGCCATCACGTTCGGACTTGTCACGAGGGATGCGAAAGTGGCGTCGGAGATAAAGCACGGTCTCCACCAATTCAGCACGATGAGGGGTATAACGCTACGTCAATCGATAAAGTGCGTCTATAAGTGATCAAATAAGTTGTCATATAAAGCATTAAAAAGAAAAGCAATCCAGAAAAGATTGAGGGAAGAGCGCAGTGTGGTTAAGCGAATGGTTGGTGTTGAAAGGATTAAGACCCGTGTAGCTGAGCAAAGTGGAACATGATAGGAAAATACAAATGATATGACAGGAATAACGAAAAAAGAAAAGAAAAATAAAATAAAATAAAATAAAAAAAGAAAATAAAAAGAGGCAATAACAAACAAACAAATCAAAACAAAACAAAAAAAAAGAATTGGAGAAGATTATGATATGATGTATCTGAATAATTGTGTAGAGGAAAGGAAAATCAAAAAAGAAGAAGAAGGGACTTTTCGGGTAGATTGAAGATGAGTTAATTGCAGGGGTGTTTGACTGAAGCGAAAGATCAAGTGAGAAGCTGAAAGTCACGGTGAGGCCCGAAATGTTTTGGTGTTTACGTGAGTGCTTGTTTGGGATTAGTGTGGTTACCTTATCGATAAGCTTAATGCGCACTGTCCGCTCGTGACCCTTTTTGTCTTCTGTGCCTTTCCTCCGAATTGCTTCGATCTTCCCTTCTTATCTCATCTCAATGCTATCTGGATGAGTTGGCTCACGTAATCTTCCATTGGGTCACACATTCTTTACAATATATTTTTGACTATCACTAGTTCAACCCCATGAATATCATCAACTAAAAAAAAAAAAAAAAAAAATAAGAATCAAAATTCAAATATGGATAGTCCTCTGCAACTATAACCCCAGCTCTTTCGAAACACAAGTGACCCATGGTTGAAACTCAACTACCCACATAGCAACCCATGGGACAACGACAACCCTGTTACTATGAAATTTCCAATCAGCATTCAGCATGATCATCTATCCATTCTGTTCATATCCTATCATTACTACCCTGCGGCTTGTTAATGCTACAGAAGAGTAGGAATTGACCTCACATAACTAGAACAAGGAGCTTATTTAAGTTTACAAGGGCTTTGAGTGTACCTGAAAAATCATACTTGTTTCTCACACAGTTACACCCCTGAATCTTGTCTCAGACAAAGCGATAAGACACAAGGATGTTATACTGTAAACATCCCATTCAGATCACCCTTGAACTTTCATTTTGACCCTAACATATCTGTATTTTAGGGAATAGCAGTTCGACCAATCATTACTTAAATATAGTAGTCACTTGAGCCAGGCAGACACGGATATAAACAAGTTGATCTGTCACTGGAAACGAGTGGAAAGCAAGCTGCATAACACACTACGTGGCTAGGTTGTGTTTACATCCGGAAAAAAAAAAATTTGACCTTCTGACATTCCAGTCATACCCCTTTATGCGTACCCCTTGCTTTGCTCAAAGTCAAAATTCTAAGAAAAGGAACATTCACAGTGTTTCTGTCCCACTGGAGTACTGCAAACAATCACTCGACATTTGTCGGCACACAGCATAGAAAATAAATAATAGAAAAAAAAAAAAAAAAAAAAAAAAAAAAAAAAAAAAAAAAAGCTCCTTTGCCCTACATACGTATGTGGCTTGAGTGGAAAAAAAAAATAAAAAAAGAAAAAAACACTGAGCACTATGTACAGTTACCAAAGCCAGGTCCCCTACCTGGCCATATTTCCGGACTGAAAATTAGAAAGCATTATTAACAGTTATATCATTAATTCATAGCTCCCCTAGCTAGGATGGGATCCCTCGGAATGTCCTGTTTGCAGTAACATTTTCGACTGCTTATCCTCACGTTTTCAGACCACATACCAACCCATGAACATACCGATCTTTATTATGGAGCGTATCCATAGGTTAAAAGCATATATTAAAGCCCATTGGGGCTCCGTTTCCTTGAATTCGATTGATGCTGCTGTTTATTCAAGTAGATGCACCCCAAGTCTGCTTGATCAAAATGGCACCGTTAAAAGTTCTTGGAGCATTGCTCGGAATGGGCGTGCTTCCATCTGTATTGGCAAAGCTTGTCAAATTTGAAGCCAACGTCACTTGGGCCAAAGGCGCCCCCGATGGAAATCTCAGAGAAATGGTCTTTGTGAATGGACAGTTCCCAGCTCCTGCATTGACACTGGATCAATGGGATGATGTTGAGGTACGTGTTGATTATTTTATGCCCAGTGTGTCACCAGATTTACTAAGTACTTGAAGTTCACTGTCAACAACATGATGCATCATAACCTGACCATACATTTTCATGGTATAGAGTGAGTAAACCGATGAGACTATGTAATCTACTGTTTTCGCTCAGAGCCCTAACTTCATTAAGACAAATTGGCACCCCGTGGTCCGACGGCGTCCCGGGGTTGACACAGAAACCTATTTTACCCGGAGAGACATTTACCTATAAATGGACCGCCACAGACTATGGTACCTACTGGTACCATTCTCACGCTCGTTCTCTGATGGCGGATGGGCTCTATGGCCCTATCTGGATCAAGTATGTATTAAAGCAACCATTTGTGATTTGCACAAACTGACAATGACTAGTCCTGCACCTCATACTCCAGAGCCATTCCACCTTATCTCTAGGAATCCTAGGGATGTTGCAGCTATGCGCAAGGCAGACAGAAACCCTAAGCTGATCACGTTATCCGACTGGTCACATTTCACATCAGAGGAGTACCAGAAGATAATGGAGGAGACTGGAATAGACCTTTTGTAAGTTTATTTAGCGCCCTCGGTGCATCGGAAGTCACTAATAAACCGCGTGCCAGCTGTGTCGATACTATTCTAATCAATGGACGGGGAGCTGTCCAGTGTCCTGGTGTCGACTTCATCAACAGTCTTCAGACAGAGTATCTGAAGGCGTCAATTGATTACCTACCGTTGACTGACAAGGGGTATGTGACTTGAGAACAGTTATAGTTCCAGCTCCTAAATGTACTAATAAATGCTGTAGATGCTACCCCGATATTTACAAAACACAAGGAGACTTCTACAAAGATGTATCCAAGCTTCCGCCCGGGTTGGAGTCTGGTTGCATCCCGACAGCTGGAACACATGAAGTGATAGAGGTCGACCCCAGAGATGAATGGGCTAGTTTGAAGTTCATTAGCGCAACGTGGCTAAAATACTTGATGGCATCTGTCGATGAGCACCCCATGTGGATCTACGAGGTGGATGGACACTACATTGAGCCCCAGCTTGCCCACTCGTTCGTCATCTACAACGGCGAACGTTACTCTGCGATGATAAAACTGGACAAGAAGCCGAAAGATTACACCATTCGAATCCCGGATACCAATGCGGACCAGATCATAGCGGGATCTGCAACGCTGAGGTATAAAGGAGGAAAAACCGGCGTGGAAGAATCGAAGCCCTATGTGAACTATGCCGGAATGAACACATCGGCTGATGTAATCGCGTTGAATGAGAGTATTCTGGCGCCATACCCGAACATTCCGATTCAAACCGCAGCCGACCAGATGATCAATCTCACCCTTGGTCGGCGGGAGTCATCTTATGAATGGACGCTTGAGGGAGAACAGCTCTATGACGTGATGGCAAACTACGACGACCCTCTTCTGTACAATGTGTCTGCTAGGGCAAACCTCGCGGACAAAGTCACCGTCGCCACCAAAAACGGGACCTGGGTGGATTTGCTTATCCAAATCGGATTGATGCCACACACCCCTCCGATCCAGGCGCCGCATGTAATCCACAAGCACTCCAATAAAGCCTTTATCATTGGAGAAGGACCGGGTTTCTTCAACTGGACTAGTGTGGAAGAGGCAGCCGCGGAAAGGCCGGAACTGTTTGAATTTGAGAAACCGCGTCTCCGAGATACGTTTCTCTCTTTAGGGCTGACTGGCCCCGCCTGGATGATGGTTCGATACCAAGTGGTCAACCCAGGACCTTTCCTGATCCACTGTCATATCGAAACTCATCTGTTCAACGGCATGGGAATTGCCTTGTTAGATGGCATTGACCAATGGCCAGAAGTTCCCCCAGAGTACGCCATTTGAAAATTTTGATTCTAAAGATTTGGAGCTTGTCTTCTATGAGTAACAATTGGGGGGGGTTTCATTTACATTTTTCTTTCTTTTCTTCATTTTTCTAAATTAACTATTAATGGAATTCTTGTAAATAGTACGCAATTAGCTTTGGGAATAGAAAAGGCAAGAAATTGATTTGATTTGGGTTCTAGAAAGTTATATCATATCATCATGATCTGTATTAAAGTTTCTGCAGTCGAGAGAACTGGTTTAGGGCTCGGATAGCAGATGAGTAGATGTAACATTACTTAATGGCTATGACTCGTGCAGTTGAATGTCATCATTTTCCCTTTCAATTGTTTTATCCTTTGATCCGATGTTACATACTGATTAAGATAGAAATCCTTTTGTTCTTTTTTTCTGCCTTCTTTTTTGGATAAAGTGGCAATATTACTATTCAAGGAATACTGATCTGCTACCATTTCCAACCTAGTACCTTGATATCAAGGTAAGAATGATACCATTCTTTTTTGAATGCGCGAAAACAAGTGAAACAGAGTATCCTCTACTGGAATATTTCTCTTGTAAGACAAAAACCGAAAACAATTCGGGCCCTCAGGCACATAAGGCCAGGAAAGGGATGACCTCCACGTGACCCCTGCCCCGTGTTTCATGGTTACCGAATGCGGCCATGACTCCGTTAACGTTGCAACGTCTGCAACAAACTTTTACGATTGACCTCTGTTTTTCCCCAATGCATTTGAGTCAAATTCTCAGTCATTTATGTCATCGATATGTCTCTCATGTTTCTGCGAAGCTCGGTTACCTGTCCTGTGTCCTGGACCCCCGAATTCCCGGACCATCCGAACGCTTCTTACGGTACAAGCATAGTTGACCCTGAATGCAATCTCCGCTATCTTTTTTTTTTTTCTTTTTCATTTTCTAATTTTGTGTTCTACCTCCCCTTGGGAGGCAAATTTGGGAGTCTAGAATGGTGTACATCAAGATTCTATATGATACAAGCCGGATAACAACGGCCCATAAGGTAGTAACGGTAGGATCTGCCAGATGGTTCCTCCCCACAAACCATATTGCCTGATAGAATCGATCAAGAGATAGCCAAGTCAATGGCGAAGTCTTGGGCTTGGCATTCCAATAATAGTCAACGGTTCTAGAAGACATTGACAATGTGACCTCATTCATTCTGGCTGGAAACGAGCTGGTCGCCCTCGGCTGATCAGCGGAATGTTTGTTCCAGTTTTGAGCATGCCGTAATGGAGACCGGACCCACTGTCGCATGTGCTAGTGTCAATCTCGTTATAAAGCTTCCTTGATATCGAGATTAACTGCTTCTCTTTGAAATTACTTTGAGCAGCGTCTCTGTGTGACAATTGGCAGGCAGTCCTTTGTCCCCAACATGGAGGGCCCACGCGGCGTCTTTCTCTTCGGAGACCAGACAAGTGATTTCGACGCCGGCCTACGTCGCCTGTTGCAAGTGAAGAATAACACGATCGTAGCGTCTTTTTTCCAAAGATGCTTCTACGCTCTGCGTCAAGAGATTGCAAGGCTACCTCCGTCGCAACGCAAAATCTTCCCTCGCTTCACTAGCATTGTAGATTTGCTGGCGCGGCATCGTGCAGCTGACCCTAACCCGGCACTGGAGAGTGCATTGACTTGTATCTACCAATTAGGCTGCTTCATCAAGTAAGTTGCCTTGCCTAGAATGGCTCGTTAAAAGTGACCGCACTGACTCCAAACAGCTACTACGGAGACCTCGGACATGCGTATCCGTCTGCTTCAGAATCCCATATCATCGGATTATGTACAGGTCTTTTGAGCGCTGCAGCGGTCAGCTCCTCCGCCAACGTGGGAGAACTACTTCCAGCTGCTGTGGAATCCGTTGTGGTGGCGCTCCGACTAGGACTATGCGTTCTTACTGTTCGAGAGCTAGTCAACTCGGACAGGTCAGCATCAACGAGCTGGTCGACTCTAGTTTCCGGCATCAACGAAACTGATGCATCGCAGCTAATCAGCGAATATGCTGATCAAAAGGTGGGTACTGGACCGCGTTGTTTCGCAAGAAGGGCTGCTGATCTTTCGCTTATAGACTATTTCTCCTTCGTCTCGACCATACATCAGCGCAGTGGGCTCAAACGGTGTCACCATTAGTGCACCACCCAAGGTCCTCGATGATTTTATCGAGCACAAGCTTGTTAACAAGTATAAGCCGGTGAGAGCTCAGATACACGGCCCTTACCATGCGCCGCACCTGTATGACAGCCGGGACGTCGATAGAGTCCTCGAAAGGACCCCCATTGAGTCCGTGTCCGGTTACACACCTCGGATCCCTGTACTATCAAGTACTACGGGCAAACCACTGGACGCTACCAAAATGGAGGATTTGCTTAGGCTCGCCGTGGAGGAGATATTATTGCGCCAACTGTGTTGGGATAAGGTGACAGATTCGTGTTCCTGGATGCTGAAATCAGAGCGCCACCAAGCATGCAAGTTGATTCCAATTGCTAGCAATGCGACACGAGGTTTGTTCACAGCTCTCACTAGAGCTGGAGTGTCCGATATCGATATGGAAAACGGAATCGGAGATATTCCTTCTAGCCCCAAGGACAAAGTCAACACCAGCGGCAGAGCGGACTGCTCTAAGATTGCGATTGTTGGCATGTCTGGTCGATTCCCCGAGGCCGATGGAACAGAGAGCTTTTGGGACCTTCTATACAAAGGACTCGATGTGCATCGGAAGGTACCCCCGGAGCGTTGGGATGTTGATGCCCATGTTGATCTTGATGGCAACACAAGGAATACCAGCAAAGTCCAATATGGTTGCTGGATCAACGAGCCTGGACTCTTCGACCCCCGCTTTTTCAACATGTCACCCCGCGAAGCCCTGCAGGCCGATCCCGCACAGCGGCTCGCGTTGCTTACGGCTTATGAGGCACTCGAGATGGCCGGATTCATTCCCGACAGCACTCCATCCACCCAGAGGGATCGCGTTGGAATTTTCTATGGAATGACTAGTGATGACTACCGTGAAATCAACAGTGGTCAGGACATTGATACCTATTTCATTCCTGGAGGAAACCGCGCGTTTACGCCTGGCCGCATCAACTACTATTTCAAGTTCAGCGGACCAAGTGTCAGTATTGATACAGCTTGCTCCTCGAGTCTCGCAGCTATCCATATGGCTTGCAACTCCATCTGGAGGAATGACTGCGATGCAGCTATCGCTGGTGGTGTGAACATTTTAACCAACCCTGATAACCACGCCGGTCTAGATCGTGGCCATTTCCTCTCTCGGACGGGAAATTGCAACACTTTCGACGATGGGGCCGACGGGTACTGCAGAGCGGATGGAGTAGGCACGATTATTCTCAAACGCTTTGAAGATGCCCAGGCCGACAACGACCCAATCATTGGTGTGATAAACGGAGCATACACCAATCATTCGGCGGAAGCAGTGTCAATCACCCGCCCACACGTCGGTGCTCAAGCGTTCATCTTCAACAAGCTGTTGAACGATGCTAATGTTGATCCGAAGGATATTAGCTACATTGAGATGCATGGCACAGGAACTCAAGCTGGAGATGCCGTGGAGATGCAATCGGTTCTTGATACCTTCGCTCCAGATTACCGTCGGGGGCCAGGGCAGTCCCTTCATCTTGGTTCTGCCAAGTCAAATGTAGGCCACGGTGAATCGGCCTCCGGAGTGACATCGCTCGTCAAGGTTCTTTTGATGATGAAGAAGAATATCATACCCCCTCACTGTGGTATCAAGACCAAGATCAACCACAACTTCCCCACAGACCTCGCACAGCGCAATGTTCACATTGCATTCCAACCAACGCCGTGGAACAGACCAGCCTCTGGCAAGCGCCAGACGTTCTTGAATAACTTTTCGGCAGCTGGTGGAAACACCGCTCTCCTCATGGAAGACGCTCCGATACCTCAAATTCAGGGTCAAGATGATCGCTCCGTCCATGTTGTGACCGTATCGGCAAGATCCCAAACGGCGCTTAAGAACAATCTCTCTGCACTTGTAAAATACATTGATGAGCAAGGGAGATCATTCAATGTTAACGAGGCCGAATTTATTCCCAGCTTGGCGTACACCACAACAGCACGTCGTGTTCATCATCCTTTCCGGACTACAGCTGTTGGATCTAGTCTGCATGAGTTGCGCGAATCGCTAAATAATAGCTCGCGTGCCGATAGCTTTACCCCTGTCCCTGCAACGGCCCCGGGTGTCGGGTTTGCTTTCACCGGTCAAGGAGCCCAGCATACAGGAATGGGCAGACAGTTGTATGAGAAATGCTCACAGTTCCGCGCTACAATGCAACATTTTGATTGTATCGGCCGCAGTCAAGGATTCCCCTCAATCCTGCCTCTAGTTGACGGTAGTGTTCCGGTTGAGGAGTTGGGTCCCGTTGTGACACAACTCGGCACAACCTGTATCCAAATGGCTTTGGTCAACTACTGGGATGCACTGGGTGTCAAGCCTGCGTTTGTCCTTGGACATAGTCTTGGAGAGTTTGCTGCCCTCAACACCGCAGGTGTACTCTCCACATCTGACACGATTTATCTTTGTGGCCGTCGTGCTACGCTCCTTACTGAGAATTGCCAAATTGGGACACACGCCATGTTGGCAGTCAAGGCCTCTTACCCACAGGTCAAGCAGTTGCTGGAAGAGGGAGTGCACGAAGTTGCATGCGTGAACTCGCCCAGTGAAACGGTCGTTAGCGGTCTCAGCGCTGACATCGACGGACTGGCCCAGAGGTGTTCTACCGAGGGATGGAAGTCTACTAAGTTGAAGGTGCCTTTCGCTTTCCATTCAGCCCAAGTTGACCCGATCCTTGAAAGCTTTGAGGACGAGGCACAGGGTGTCACCTTCCACCAACCGTCGATACCATTTGTCTCCGCTCTTCTCGGAGAGGTTATCACAGAGTCGAATTGCGATGTGCTCAGAGCGCAATATATGGTCAAGCAATGCAGAAGATCAGTCAATTTCCTTGGTGCTCTTGAGGCCACCCGTTATGCTAAGTTGATGAACGACAAGACCGTGTGGTTAGAAGTCGGCGCTCATACTATCTGCTCCGGTATGATCAAGGCAACCTTTGGCCCACAGATCACCACGGTGGCATCTTTGCGTCGAGAGGAAAACACATGGAAGGTTCTCTCCAATAGCTTGTCTGCCCTTCATCTGGCCGGCATTGACATCAATTGGAAGGAATATCACCAAGACTTTGTCTCGAGCCACCAGGTACTCCAACTTCCTTCCTATAAGTGGGATCTCAAAAATTATTGGATTCCATACAAAAACAACTTCTGCCTGACAAAGGGTGCCCCTCAAGCCACCATCGAATCTGCACCCCGATCTACATTCCTGACAACTGCCGCGCAAAAGGTTGTGGAGAGCCATGATGATGGCGCTACAGCCACAGTCGTCATCCAAAATGACATCGCGGACCCCGAGTTGAACCGTGTCATCCAGGGCCACAAGGTCAACGGTGCTGCACTTTGTCCATCGGTAAGTGTCCCGTAATTTACCATACTGAGAATCTATATATGTACTAACATGTCCCCTAGTCACTTTATGCGGATATTGCCCAGACCCTTGGTGAATACCTTATTGAAAAGTACAAGCCTGAATTCAAAGGACTTGGACTTGATGTTTGCGACATGGTCGTTCCGAAGCCGCTAATTGCGAAGTCGGGAGAGCAACTCTTCAGGGTATCCGCCACTGCAAATTGGACCGAAAGAAACGCTTCAATACAGGTGTACGCGGTCAACGCTGATGGCAAGAAGACAGTCGAACATGCGCACTGCACCGTGAAATTCTTCGACTGTAGTGTTTTCGAACTGGAGTGGAAACGCAACTCATACTTGATCAGGAGAAGCATAGACCGTCTTCAACATAGCGCGGAAACAGGGGAGGCGCATCGTATTCAGCGTGGAATGGTCTACAAACTGTTCAGCGCTCTTGTTGATTACGATGACAATTTCAAATCGATCCGCGAAGTTATCTTGGACAGCGATAATAATGAAGCCACTGCTCGTGTCCAATTCCAAGCACCCCTCGGTAACTTCCATCGCAATCCGTTCTGGATTGATAGCTTGGGCCATCTTTCTGGGTTCATTATGAACGCAAGCGATGCAACGGACTCCAAGAACCAAGTCTTTGTCAATCACGGATGGGATTCGATGCGCTGCCTGAAGAAGTTCTCCCCGGATGCTACCTACCGCACATATGTAAGAATGCAGCCATGGCAAAACAACATCTGGGCGGGAGATGTTTATATTTTCGAGGGTGAGGATATCGTTGCTGTGTACGGAGGCATTAAGGTAAGTCATTTCGTTTTTGATACTATAGAGTTTGAAGATGCTAATACTGACTCGAATAGTTCCAAGCATTGGCTCGCAAGATCCTTGATACCGTTCTACCTCCGGTTGGAGGCTCCAAGGCCCCAGCTGCAGCAAAATCGTCTACCCCTGCTGCGAAGTCAAGCACTGGTGGCGCCGCTAAAGCCCGTCCTAAGGCGCCCGTTCCATCCAAATCCTTCATCAAATCTTCAGGGCCAAGCGTGGTGGTGCGTGCACTCAGCATTTTGGCATCGGAGGTTGGATTATCGGAATCCGAATTTTCAGACGACTTGGTCTTTGCGGACTATGGTGTGGACTCTCTGCTCTCTTTAACAATCACCGGTAGGTATCGTGAGGAGTTGAACATTGATCTAGAGTCATCTGTGTTCACAGATCACCCGACTGTCAAGAATTTTAAGCAGCTCCTCGCACAAATGAGTCCATCAGATAGCAATGATGGGTCTTCCAGCGAGCAGGAGTCGAACTTCTCTTTCAATGGTAACGAGTCTTCAAGTGCAAGTACCCCCGACCTTGTATCGCCGCCGAACGAGAAGGTATCTCAGGTCGAGCAAAGCGACACCATGAAGGAAATTTGCAGCATTGTCGCCGAGGAGATCGGGGTGCCAATGGAAGAGCTCAATGTCGAGGAAAATCTGGGTGAGATGGGCATGGACTCCCTTCTCTCCCTTACTGTCCTTGGTCGGATCCGGGAAACCCTGGATATGGACTTACCAGGCGAATTCTTCATTGACAACCAGACCCTCAATGATGTTGAGGTGGCTTTGAACCTCAAACCTCAAACTACTACTGCTCCGACACCCCTACCCGAGCCAGTCAAGTTCCCCGATGCTATCCAAGACCTCAAGCCCAAAGCCATCCAACACCCATCGGCCACATCAATTCTACTACAAGGTAACCCCAGGACGGCAACAAAGTCATTATTCCTCTTCCCCGATGGTTCCGGCTCAGCAACCTCCTACGCCACCATCCCAGGCATCGGCCCAGACGTCTGTGTGTATGGGTTAAACTGTCCTTACATGAAGACGCCAGAAAAGCTGAAATGCAGTCTGGACGAGCTCACGGCACCCTACGTGGCAGAAATTCGCCGCCGTCAACCCAAGGGTCCATACAATTTCGGCGGCTGGTCAGCAGGTGGCATCTGCGCATACGATGCAGCACGGCACCTCATGTTCGAGGAAGGGGAGCAAGTTGACCGACTCCTCCTCCTTGACACCCCATTCCCGATCGGACTAGAGAAGCTCCCGAACCGTCTATACAATTTCTTCGATAAAGCCGGCCTCTTCGGAGAAGGCAAGGCAGCACCACCCGCCTGGCTACTCCCCCACTTCCTCGCCTTCATTGATGCCCTGGATGCCTACAAGGCCTCTCCTCTCCCGTTCACAGACTCGAAATGGGCCAACAAACTGCCCAAGACATACATTATCTGGGCCAAAGACGGTGTTTGCGGGAAACCAGGCGACCCCTGGCCCGAACCCGCGGAGGATGGCTCCCCCGATCCCAGAGAGATGGTATGGCTCTTGAAAGACCGGACCGACCTCGGCCCTAACAAGTGGGACACACTCCTCGGCCCTGAGAACATCGGTGGTATCACAGTCATGGAAGATGCCAACCACTTCACAATGACGAAAGGCGAGAAAGCCAAAGAACTGTCCAAGTTCATGGGCAATGCATTATCGGGTTAAATAAAGATTGATGAACTGATTACCCTCTTTTTCTTTCTTCTTTTTTATACTTTGTTTGTTATTTTAATCCCCCTTCGTTATCATTCTTGGGTTGTTACGGTATGCTTGGTTATTCCAGATACATATTTGGATTTTGTATGATTCCTCTCTTTCGATACTATATAGTGTTAGTAATTAATTAGGCACCTTTGGAGTTAACGGAATATGAATATTTATTGCACTTGGATCTTGACACTATTTTCTCCTTCTTTTTAGAAATGTGTACATAGTGCGAAATAATAGAACAACTATGACTATGCCTTGTCATTTGGTGATGGGATAATGTGCTAACTACACTTATTAAAATTTCATTTGTTCGATTGGAGGTCATGCCATCTCTTGTGTAATGCAATTGCAATCTATCTACGACAGTCCAGAATCTAATCTGTAATGTAATGTGATGGAGTATAGCACCCTAGAATAAAAGTGACATTGGCTACCAGATGCCTTTATGATAAATGTACGTAATGACAAAAAAGGAAGCACAAATGACTACAATGACAAGATCAACAAATAGGAAATTAAACTGAACAAGGGGCGCAAAAAGAACAAGAAAAGAAAAGAAAGGGAAAAAGGGAAACGCCCAGGCAATGCAAAAGTCATTGACGAAAGAGAAAGCTAACCAAGTTCCACATACGCTTTATATTGTAGACGTCATGGAAATGTAACGATGGTGGAGCGAGCCATTGCATTTCACACCAAGTGTGGAGAGGGAAGGGGGGGGGGGGGGGGGGGGGGGTGTGTGGTGGGTATATGGGGAGGAGGAAAAAGTTTGACTTAGGCGGGCATTTCAGAACTGTATCTTAGAGCGCTGCCGCGTCCGTTGTGGTTGTTGATTCCTGGGCTTGTGGGACGACTGCCTGCTGTGAGTCTGGGGCTGCGAGGTTGGGTGCTTGTTGATCGAGTGGAGGGGCGGTTCTTTCGGATCTCCCGTAGTTCGTCTTCCTTTCTGCGTAGTAGGTCTTCGCGCATTGCAAGAGTAGATTCCAATTCTGCGATCCGGAGTAGATGTCGGTCTTCGTCACTCTTCATGTTAATCTCTCGCAGGCGGAGGGCATTGCCTTCGACTTTACGTGTCAATGATTGGTTATCCTCGCGGAGTTGGCGGACCTCGTTCCCGGTTTGAGCCGCTGTGTTGGAAGCGTTCTGGTACTGTTCGCGAGTATACTCCGCTTGCTTGGCTTCATATTCTGCCTTGCGTTCCAAGCCCGTTTTCTCCTTTGTCAGGCGGCGGATCTCCTCTCGTGCAGTCTCCAGCTCTGCCATTTTCCCGCCCTCTGATTTTAGTTCTGCTCTTGACTGTTCTAGTTCGTGTCTCAGCTGAGTACGCTCGTTTTTGAGTTTGTTGATTTCTTCCCGCTGTTTTTCCATCTTCTGCTCTGATGTGGTTTTTGAATTGGCCAATTGATCGCGCTCCCGCCGGAATTTGTGGACTTCCTTGGTGCGAGTTTCGTAGCGATGTTGCAGTGACTCAAGCTGCTGATCTCTTTCTTGCAAACGAGTTCGCATTTCATCCAATGTTTTCTGGAACTTTTCTATCTCAGCTGCATGCGCAGTCTGCATCTGCATGAGGTTTGTCTCCAATGCATGTAAGCCACTATCCAACGTTTGACTGGGGAACTTCGTGGATTCCGTGAGCTGGGTATTATCTTGTGACAATTCTACCCTAAGTCGTTTAGAAGAATGTTCGCCGGAATCATCCGTCTGTTGTTACACGTCAGCAGTGCCAAAAGATATGAACTAAAGTAGATAAACTTACAAGCAAACGCTTTTGAGCGTGAGAGTTCGACGACGCGGTACTGGATACAGTTTCTGGAGTTGGGGCTTCAAGCTGAGTGGACAAAAGCTCGTCTGTGCTTGTCAGTTGCAGAGGCTCAATGGGAGCGAGTGGCCAATTCTTATTGAAGCGATCCGAAAGTAGCCAAGAGAGGATCTCTTCCGCATCTTCACGCACTCCCAGAGCATCATCTTGAAGCTCGCCTACCATATCACGGAACCGAACGGTGTATTGCATGGTCAACTGGAGACGTAGAAGCTCCTGGGCTTTAGGAAAACAAAGTTCAATGTGCTCACTGGAGTTTGAGACAATGAGCCGAATAACAGGAAGTAGGCTCCCATTGCGAGCGAAAGTGGTCCGCATGTGCTCAACTGACGGGCTTTTCACATTCAATGATGGATCTAAGGCAATGATCGCGGAGGGAGACTTGTATGTTTCCGTGACACCCTCGTTGGATGTTGTCTGGATTCCGAAGCTCAAAGGCCCCTTTACAAGTGAAATCTCCAGGTTAGTGCCAGGACCCATCTCTTCACGTGGCCGAGAGTATACAAGGCCCTTGCCCAGCAAATAACGTTCGACGACATTTTGCGTCTTTTCACCAGATACCATGATTACCAAGTGAACATCTTGATTACCCGCGATCTCCACAAGATACCCAAGGAACAGAAACTTCGCACTGGAGTATTGGGCCCAGTCCGCTTCTTTACTCAAATCCGAATCCATACTCTTGATATGGTCCGCGATTCTAAGGTCAGGATGTGTTGCAACGTTGCTTAGGCTGTTTAGCACTTCACGAATCTTTACGACAAGGCGCCCGTGCTGCGACAGTTAGAGTTAGACTACCAACCACCATTGCCCAACTTACCTCAAGCTCAGATAAAGTCTCGGGAGTGGTATGTCCTTTGAGGAATTCCCGAATACCCTGAGTTTCAGCTAACAAAGCTCGCTCATAATCATCTTTGACCCTGGAGTCCATCGGGAGAGGCACAGCAAACTCGGATGACCCAAGATGTACAGATCCAGGAGAAACTTCGTCGCTATGGTTAACCGTCAAGGCACTTGGTTGTATCGTCTGGGGCGTTGGTTGTTGACCAGGTTCTTCAAGCGGTTCCGGACTAGGAGGATTCATTGCTGGTTCAGGTTGATGAAAGGAATGGTCCTTATCAACCCTAACACTGAGAGGCGGTGCCATTTCGGGCACGGAGGCAGGTACTGACGGTTCAATATCCTCCGTGGATGATGGGGTTACACTCGCTTCAATTCCTTGAAAGGAACTTGCCTTGGCGCTCAATTGGGCATACGCATTCTTCAGCTTCTCTCTTGGCGTGGCGCCTTCATATTGACTATATTTCTCCATCGTCTGAGCCAAAGTTGGCGCTTCTTTCTTCTGACTTGGGCCAGACATGGTTCTGGCAGATGACCCAGGGACTAAACAAGCGTGTCGTACTAATACTGTGGCCTTGGGTTTTAGAATTTGGCTACGAGGGTTCGTTGAATGCTGTGGCGTATTCGACAATGACTCTGGCACCGCGGAACCCACTCGAGCTTGTATGCAACCTGTTCATAGGATTAGCATATGACCCATCAAGGAAGCCGCGAAATGGAGGACCTGAGGAAGGGCTTTTAGATGCTAACAGTTGAGACACCAAAGAGCTATAGCCGGAGCAACGCCCTATTGGCGTTAAGGTTTTCTGAGGATTAGAAGTCGCGGAACGCTGTAATGAATATTGAGATTCAGAGACTGTCAGCGAAATGGGTGGTGTCTCTGCCACTCCGTCAAGTTCACTATGACGAGGATGGACCGGATCCCTGGGAGTGTCTTGTGTAATGGCGGACACAGCTGAGTGGGGCAATTGGGATCTTTTGGCAGCTTCAGGCGTTAGCAGATCGTCGGATTCTGGAGTTTCACCAGCAGCTGTCGTAAGTGGAAGTCTAGAGCTACCTGTTTCTTGGGTGGCGAGGTAGCCTTCGATCTCACTAGGGAGTAAATACTCTAATGGAATAGGGGTAGTCGATGTGTACTCAAACACGCACGTAGCTCCAGACGGTGTGACTGCCGAGGTGAGCGGCACGGCCGGGTCACTGCACCAAGGGGCGGATTCAGGAATCTCTGGCGTAGTAGGAGTCACTTGGCCTGATTCTGGAATCTCACTCCACCTGTCGTTCCTCAAGAACAGAACCGATCCCGCTAGTGAATCAGACGGAATGAATAAGGGGGAATCCCCGCGCTGTTGAGCAAGGTGTTCTGCCGAGTCTGTAGACTCTACGCTATGATCTTGGGTGTCTTTGACACCTGTTGGGGTTTCTGATATTTCAGTATTTTGAGTTTTGTTCACAGAATGAATCTGTTTCTTCTCTTCCCAAGCCTGAATGGCAGACTCGCTGGCGTGTTCCTTTGGTTCCTGGGGATAACGACCGTTAGATGAAGCTCCAGCTCAGGAAGCTGAGTGAATCTACAAGACATGATGCATCAAAACATACCCAACTCGGCGACCAGGGCCCTTCCCAGTCAATAAGATATTGAGATTCTGTTTCGTCAAGGATACAATTTATATACCATTCGTCTTCTGATAAGCTAGATCTATCGTCGTTTTCTTCCTTGTCGCTGGAGATAACGATGTAGTTGTTTTGTTGATTGACTTCCCTGGGAATATCTGTATTATGTGTTGATACAGAAGACATGCGCCTGCGCCACATTATGCGCGACCCAAGAGCATTGTTGAAATGAAGCAATCCATAATGGGGTAGGGGGGTAAAGTTTAGAAGAAGATTTGGAATGGATAAATGGATAATTTATAAGGAGATAAAAAAAAAAAAAAGCAAGTTACCGCTTATGGAAAGTTTCAAGAAATCCACACAAAGGGCAACAATGAAGTAACACGGAGAAGTGAATGAAAGTATGAAATTCGGTCTGAACTCGGACGACGGGGGGAAGACCAGCGGATGATCGCCGACACGTGATATCTTATCGGCACCCAATCTCTCCACCAGGGAATCATGAGTATGTTTCTTCCTCGGTACGACATGGCAACCCAAATGAAATTGTATTAAGTGGTTCGGATCTTATTCGGAATGGCTTTCTTCTAATCTATGATCTATATCTAAGTGACTCCCTAAACACTGGCATCATCTATCGTGTCCCAATGAAACCTGTTCTGTCTTCCATACATGCACCTCAGGGTTTGTCAGTGTCCATACATACATCCATCCTATAATCGCGTGTAATTCCTCGTGTAAAGCTTTATAAATGTGCTTGCTCCTTTGTTGCTTCATCAAAGTCGTAACCAAGTTGCTTGAGGCTCTTGATGTTGCGTCGCTCCTCACCTTTGCTAATAAATGTCCTCCTGATCTCGGGAAACAGTTGTCGCATTTGCTTTTCTCTTTCTCCCCAGTAATTGCATTGCTTGCCATTCCCATCATTGATCAGCCCTTCCCGGGGCTTAGCCTTGGTAGCCCATTCGTAAAGGAAGTTCATGTAGTTCGCGTCTAGTGGGAAGTGCATAAGATGGAAGGACGTTCCATTGCCTTTCTTAGCGGCAGTAGCTTCCTCCCAGGCTTTCATCTCGCCTTCTTCTGGCAGTGTAAGTCGCCCCGACCATACACGAGCGAATGTCGCAGCTTGATTCTCGGATAAGGGGAATGGAATCACTCTCTGAGGCAGAACTGGGAAAACCAGCGTAGGGTCATAGATATAGAACAGGTGTTGGTATGTATTCAATACCCTTCGGCCATCGGTGATGAGTGGGTGTTCGAGTGATGATAAGAAAGGAAATGAGTAAAAGTAGCCGGTGCAGAAAACAATCGCATCGATTTCACTCTCAATCCTGCCATCCGCGAAACGAACTGCTCTCTTGTTCTCGGCAGGCGGTAGAAACTCCACTATTTCAGGGAAATATAATTTATCTGCATCGGTAGATGGCGCTAAGTATGACTCTGTTCGTTGTGATGCCAAAACCTTGCCCTCGCTCACTTGACTAATCTGGTTACCGATATCGATTCCGGATGCAGAGCTTCCCACAACGACCACTTTCTTCCCCCGGAAGGGCTCGGGCGAATCATAAAGCTTGGAGTGAGATATGACACCTGGATAATTCGTATCCCAGATCTGAATACCTGGAATATCTGGTGTATACGGGACATCGTAGTGTCCACTAGCAACAACCACGGCGTCATAGGAGTCGGTTGTATCGACTCCAGTTCGTAGATTCTTTGTCGTTACAGTCCATGTGTTCTGTTCAATACTCCTCGGTCTTACTTGCACGACTTGGGTCTCGAATTGAATATGCCCTTTCACGTTCTCTGCGTACTCTCCCAAGTATTTCCTTACTGTAGAATATTTAGGCAAGACTTGAACATCAGGAGGGAATGGCTTCTCGCCAAAGGCCATCAGTTCCTTTGGAATGTTGGTATCCAAAGTACTATAGATTGGTGAAATGAATGTCGGTTCTGATGTCCCTTTGGAATCCCCTGTAGGGTGCCAGATCGGTCCATCGACAAGTTCATTGGGGTTGACTTGTGGTACAGGCGCTGAGATGCTATTCTTCACAGCTGGAGGACAATAGTTCCATACGCCGCCGACAGAGCTTCTCTTCTCGAAGACATCAATCCTTTCAAAGTATTTTTCAGCAAGGAGATACCTGAAGAAGTGTGAGCGATGTGATAACTCGACGAGCATACTACTCAATGCTTGTTTTCCTACTTGAGAGCAGAGAGACCCGATGGCCCTGCACCAATGATAGCTATTCGACGGATTTGCTTCGAGATTGCCATCATGGGGGTGAATTAAGTTGTTAAAAAGAAAGGGAGTTGACTTAACTTATTAATGGTAAGGTTCAGGTATAAGTATGGGAAAGTATCTCCGCAGTGGATGATCAGGCGATAGATGCCTTATCGGTTATGAGATCACCCCGCCGGCCAATGTCGTGATCTACTAGTAGTAACTGTTGCTATCGAACTAGATTGATGATAACATATGAAGATGAGCGAAAATAACTTGAACTTTATTTATTTATATATATTTTATTTTAAATTTTTATTTCCTTTCCGCTTGTATTACAAGGTTCCAGAAACAAATCAGTAGATAATATGAACAAATCATTTTCGAGAATCGTGACTTCGAAGTGTTACCAAAAGTACCCGGCTTACAGGGGATATATAAGGTAATATTACAGCTCCGATACAGATAACAAGCTCCGCAAAACTCCAGATCAGGTGCTGCTAGAGAATAGGTGCCGCAAGGTACCTTTTTCTAAAAGAAACACTAGCTGCTAATTTATCATTTCCGCGACAAGCGGCCAAGGCGAACAACACAACAACACTACTACCTGCTATCTGATGCGATGTCGACATCACTTACTAATTAATAGTCGCAGTGATGGATGCTAACAATCAACCCCCGAACTCCGAACCCTTACGTTCGAATCGCATCCCTATTGCGCAGCTTTCCCCAACCACCGAAAGCTTACCCGAGAGCTCTATACATGCGTCTGTTACCCTACTATGGCCGTATTCATCGTCGACAAAATCCCTCAGTCTCTTGTTAGCAGAACCCGACTTCCGCCTGCGCCATTCGAAGGGACAAGTGAAGGTAGTGTTCCATGGGAAGATCGCGGAAACCGTGGCAAGGTCTCAGATCGGGATCGGTGATACTGTGTATCTTAGTCTAGCAGGCGCTAGGTTTGTGAACAATGAAACGGTGATTGGAACTCCTGGAAAAAGTGTGTCATGGGACGTACACTTCGATGCCAATGTGTTTATCGAGGTATCCTATTCAAGCTGACTCGAAAACCCGCCGCAAACTATTCTGACTATTTCTATAGATATGGCGCTCGTCAGAACACTTATCAACTATTAAAGTTGACCCCCCTTCGGCCCAGGATGACGATCTTGTAAACGAGGCACCAACCACACCCAAGGCCCGGGGGCACGATAACTTTGGGGAAGCTACGTCGGTTGGTGGTTTGGGTTCATGGCAGTCACCGGCTTTTCTAGGGAGATCGCGCACGTCAATGGGTGGCTTTGTTGGTTCGGCGTTCTCTCCTTTTGCGGAGGAGGATGGATATGTTCCCGGGAAAGGGAGAAAGCGTCCTAGATTTAGTATGCGGGGTACTGATTGGCGCGTACTTGACGAACCTGCGAGCCCGGGCGAGAAAGAAGAAGTTTTGGATTGGACACATATATTCGACGAAGAACTTGATGCATACAATGACCAGGAAGACAATGTTGAGAAAGGGGAGACAACGCTGGAACTGCCCGCTTCTAACGGGGTCACTCCAGCTTCGGAGGAGGCCCAGGCTGCAGAAGCTGGTATCTCAGAGGAAAGACTCCCCGAAAGAGGCCGAGAAAAACATACCGATCATGTTACAGACGAAGCAATGTTTGCTCGCCCCAGTATTGTGCAAAGGACCGAAGAGCCCCGTGGACTAAAGGGTCTAAATCACCCAATTCATCTCCCGATAGAAACTCCCCGGCTTCATCCCATCCCATCCCCTGGACTACCTGTCCCATCACCACTAGTTACCATGTCTAATAGTCCAATGGGTTATTTTTCGCCAGCAGCGGCTGCCACGCACTCACATGCGAGCCAAATACCCACGAACCTGTCTCAAGTGATGAATAGGCTAGAAGATGAGTTCCCAGATGTGCAATCTGATACCTCTGGGACTGAAACTAAAAGTGGCCCAACCGAACACCAAGATTCCTCTAACCAAGAATTACCTTCCGGATTTTCTAATAAAGCCAGCCACGGAGCTGCAAGCCCGCTTGGTACCGAGAAGCGCACTGCAGCAGAAAATACATCACACCACAAAGTCTCAACGGGCCTGGCCGGGTCAGCTCGAAGCGATTTATCGCCAACCTATGTGGCCCTAGAAGCCTCAGATAGTGCGGACACCCATCAAAACTATGTGAGAAAGGCTGAGACATTTGAAGAGGTAGACATATCACGTGTTACAGAATCGCCCGAAAAGCGTAAAAGAGCAAATGTCTTCGGGGGCCATGACTCGGTAGTACGTGAGGAAGGATCATTGGAAGAGGGGTTACAGAAACACAGTTGGGCGATACAAGAACATACCAACCAGGAAAATGACATCCAAAACCTCCGGACCGAGACCATTCTAAATGAAGCCGAAAATGACCTGAAAGCAAGCGACAAAGACAATACAAACAAACTAGGAAAGCTGGAACATTACCATGATCTGACCGCCGAAAGTGAAGATGAATCCGTGGTAGAAGGCGAGGAGGGGCACGGGGAGGAGGAGGAGGAGGAGGAGGAGGAGGAGGAGGAGGAGGAGGAGGATGTGCTTGAAGAGTCCGATGCAGATGTTGAGGACGGAAGAGAACATGATGAGGAAGATGAAGAGCGAGACGAAGATGAAGCGGATGAATCGGAAGATGAAGAAGAAATAGAGACAAAGTCCGAGGAACTGGAAGACGACGAGATGGATTTCGAAGAAGATACCAAAAAGCCCACATATATCAATGAATCAGAGGAGGAGGAGGAGGAGGAGGAGGAGGAGGAGGAAGAAGAAGTAGAAGAAGAAGAAGGAGAGGATGCATATGGCGATAAATCTGAGGGTATGTATGAATACGACGACGAAGCGGACGTTGTATCAAGTGTCGAGTCAGACAACATGAGTGTTGATGGGCCTGTTCAAGCAAACGCCCCGCGAAAGGTACACCCAGAAGTTATTGTCTTGGACAGTGACAGCGATGATGAGGCCCCAGCTGTTTCTCGCCAACAACCCGTGGTGCAACCAATTCAAGTCTTTAGGATACGAGATGCGTCCTCGGATAATGAGGAATCCGAATGTAGCACATATCCTCAAGAGAAAAGGCGCTCAGAAACGCCAGAAAGCTCAGAAGGATCTTGCGATCCAGAAGATCTGGGAGATGAAGTGATTCTAGAGGAGGAAGACACTACAGATATATCGGGGTCGAACTCAGACTCAGGGAGGGAGGGGGAATGGGAGATGGATAAGGCAGAAGACGAGCATCTCAAGGGTGAGTCTGATTTCGGCGAGACTGCAAACCAACAGCGAGAAAATCAACGGCCGAGAGCGCATGGATTTACTGACGACCTAGAAGCGCTTGAGATGGAAGATGAAAACCAATCCGAATCCGAAGCAGCGGAAAGATCAGAAGCTGAGCCTGAATTGGTCTCACGATACTCACCTGTCCATTTTCATAGTACAGGATGGGATGCAGAGGGCCAACAGGTCTCCCATTTTCATGAAGAGCATCCGGCGGAGGTGTCTTCGCACGACTACGACTCGGTACGTGTTGGTGAAGATGGCTTAACTAACACGCAGTCTGCCGAAGCCAATGCCAGTTCAGCCAAGATCGAAATTGCAATAGACCCAGAGTTACAAAATATAGTGCCTGTCCATATTCGAACGGACCAGGACGAAGGAAAAGGGCATCATCGGGATTCTACCAAGCACGATACTGAGTTTGAAAATCTCCAGGGGATGTCTAATCCAGTCCAGGAAGTTGATCATGGCTTGTCACTTGATGGCAGCTCATCACAAAGATCGCATAATTCACCCGACGCGCCTGCCGAAGCCGCTTCACCGGAGCAGCACGCTGTATCGCCAGAAGCTCCACAGCTAGTTAGCACAGAACAGAGCTCTTTGAAGCATACAACTGCGGAAGAAGAACTTTATACCCCTGAAAGCATGCAAGTCGATCAGTCTATACAGCACCAACACGAAATGCAACCGGAAATACACCACGAGACGGATGAGACAAACGAGCAAAAGCGCTTGACTTCTGAGGTAGTCGAACACAAAGCACGTTCCGTTTCAACTTCGCCAGCGGAAAAGGATGAAACTGCAGGTATTCGTGAACATCAGGTTCCAAGAGCACCGGAGTCTTTGGACGAAGCTGAAGAGGTGGCTGAGTCATTTTCCGATGCGAAGTCTACAGATGACCTAGATGAAGTGCACCTCGTTGGAGTAGACCGCCATTACCCCGATGTGCGCAGTGAACTCTCTTTTCTTACCTCGTTAACCAAAGTTGTCGATCACCACGATAGTCTGGTGGATACCATTTCTGTCGTGTCGGAAGTACAGCTCGAACCCCAAGCCGCGTCCGGCAAGAAGGACTTCATCTTATCTCTGCAGCTCACCGATCCATCTATGGTGGGTACCACAGTCTCTGCTCAGATCGTTCGATCTTCAAAATCAGAGCTACCCATAGTAGAGGAGGGAAGCGCCATCTTACTACACAACTTCAAGGTCAAAAGCTTCAACCACTCACCCATACTCTCAAGTATCGAGACCAGTGCCTGGGTGGTTTTCAACGGTCCAGAAGATAAAGCCTTGACCGGAGGAATACCCGTCATGTTCGGGAGCGAAGAGCAAGCCCGCGCCGCCGATCTGCGCCAATGGTACCATGAAACCGGTCTGGCCATGGTGGCAGATAACTTACTACAAGCATCTCTACTACAGGCCTCTGTAGACGTTGAGAGCAGAGAAGGAACGCCTGCAAGCAGCATCGCGCTGAGCGATGCAGGCAGCGCGGACTCAGTATTACGCGACGTACGTGGTGAATCGTTTATATCAAATCGAAGCTTACGGCGGAGCAGAAAACCCCATCGCAGAATCACAATCCATGAGTTGAGGGATGGCAAGAGGTACACGGAGGTTGGCTCGCCGTCGGGAAAGGAGAGTATACATGAACTTCGGGACGGAACTGTTTATGCCCATTTACTATGATTGGGGATTCGTTTTTTTTTTTTTTTATATATCCGGTTTTGAACTGTGGATCTTGTCAATTTTTGTTTGCTTGTACATAATGTTCATCAGGACCTGAAAGCGGGAGCTTGTCGATTGTAGCAAGTTTTATCACTAGTAGATAATAGGTCATGAAGCACTATTATTCTATTTCAAATCAAATCATGCCAAGGCGCTGTATTTAGAAAGTAGCTCTATGTCGTGATCTATGAAACACATGGTATATAGACGGCAAAACCAAGCACAACAAATAATGATTAACTCTAGAATTCACATTTTCGATGTTTTATCTCCGAGGAAGTCCATGCTAACAGCGGATTGAATAAGCTGGTTAGCAATGGCAGTAGGCGGCGGAAGCCTCAAACCACCCTCCTTGTATTCGGCACTAGGCCCATCACCCAGCGCACTGGTGCCTACTTTCAAGGCCTCTTCGACTTCCTCGATGCTGAACCATTTTGCGTCCTCAAGCTCGGGGTCATGGCTCAGGTTAATTGTCTCATGAGCAGGATCGCTGACCTGCGCGATAGCTCCGATCATCAGGTTCGCCGGGTAAGGCCATGGCTGGGACGAGTGGATGATGACGCGCGAGAGAGTGACACCGGCTTCTTCCCACACTTCTCTCCGAACGGCGTCTTCGACTGACTCTGCTGGTTCGATGAAACCGGCTAGGGTAGAGTACCAGTTTGGAGGGAAGCGTTTCGAACGGCCCAGCAGAATCCGCTTGCAATCGACCGACAGGACAGCCACGATGATGGTTGGATCGGTACGGGGGAAAGAAAGATTCGAAAGAGTGGTGCGGGTGTTGCAGGCTGGTCTTTCGGCTGGTTTGCCCTCGGCGACACGAGCGGCGTCTGACGGCGGACAGGCGCGTTTGGTTCCCGAGTTTACTGAAAGAGTGCGATGGCCGCAGGTACCGCAGAAGCTATTCCGGTTGTTCCAGTCCACGAGAGCGCGCGATTGCGCATAGACGGCGGCTATATTGAGTCAGTTAATTAATGGGTTTTTTGTTTTGCGTATCTTGAGAAGCGAACTCACCTTCATCGGCGGAAAAGGTCATCACGACCCGAGCGTGGAGGAAACTCAGCCCTTGCGCTTCCAGGGCACTGATCACGTCTTTGGAGTTTGATTGCTGCTCTTCACTACCCTTGGGAGTCACGTCAAGGGCGAAACAAGGAGCACCGGTGTATATTTTCCAGGCAAGCCCATCCTGTTTCCGGCTCTCGTCCAAGCCGAGGAAGACTAGCTGCGGTATCGTGTTTCTCGAGTCGTACTCTTTGATGATGTCCTCCTCGGACTTATCGTAGATCGTCTCGGGAACGAGTTTCCGGATGTCGTTATAATGCGCATAATACAACTCCGAAGGAGACTTGGTGAGTGGCGCAAGATCCTTCAGCAGTACGAACCGAGTGGCGGGATGCCTGACGGCCGCTGAGAGAAACGAGTGATCGCCGCGCAAAAAAGAAAGCCGGTTCAGAGGTGAACCTACCAGGATTAGTTTAATACACAAGTAAGTCCAGATAGTAAATAATGTCAGAAATGCTTACTAGAAAAGTAGTTCACCGTCTCTCTACCAAACTGTCGAGATAGCATGGAATCGGCTTGCGTATGAGCAGGTGTTGGGATCTGGGGATGACTGGTCATAATGAAGTTTGTATCGCGAAACGAATGAAAATACACCACTGAAGCCAAATATTTACAATGAGGCAAAGAAAAGATAAGGCAAAGGTAGATTGAAGTAAAGATGCAGCAAATCGGGGCTTTTGATAATGAATGATTGATTAATCAGCGCCAACCCGAGCAGCCGGCGAGAATTGATGTATCGGAAATACCATCCTTTCAGCCGATACAGAGGCTTTAACATGAGCCCTGCTGGTAAAACCATAACCAAGGCGGGGCACGAGGGGAAAGCTCCCCACACACGTGATAAGCGTCATTCCGAGGGATTGCCGCTATCTCCAATTCTTCTTTATCAGTGACAATTCCTTCCATTGTTAGAGTAGACTCGGCCGTTGATGGTTATTGATTAACTTACTAACTGACTCTGCCGGTTGTCGTCAACATGGGTCACCTCGTCACCCTTGCAACATGGTTAGTAATAGTTACAATTGCTGCATGCACTCGCATGTCATGCTGAATGTTGTCTAGTTCCCTGAACCAATGGGCCCTTGATTTCGAAGGAAACACTGAGCGGATCATTGAGAGTATCCGTAAAGCCAAGGAAGCCGGAGCTACTTTGCGAGTTGGTCCCGAACTCGAGATCACCGGTAATACGAACATAGAGCATACTTGAAGCGACATATCGGGTTGACGATTGACTGATTAGGCTATGGCGCACTGGACGGATTCCTTGAGGGCGATACCTTCCTGCATTCATGGGAAATGCTAGCTCGTATCATTGACCACCCTGACTGCCAGGATATTGTGGTTGATGTGGGTATGCCTGTCCGTCATAGAAATGTGCGATACAATTGCCGGTAAGTGAAGACAATCTCGGATGGAAATCGTCTGCTAAGACGCGCAGTGTTATTTTCTACAACCGCAAGATTATCCTGATCCGCCCGAAGATGTGGCTTGCCAATGGTAAGTCTATGTCGAGCATGCAGATATACCTCGCACCGTGTCTTGAACCTGTACATCGACTTCAATTGCTAACGCTGTGAATCAGATGGAAATTACAGAGAAATGCGGCACTTTACTCCTTGGCAGCGTGCTCAGGAGATTGAAGATTATTATCTAGAGTCCATTGTCGGTAAAATTACCGGACAGTACAAAGTTCCTTTCGGCGACGCCGTTATCAGCACTAGAGACACTTGCCTGGGCGTGGAGACTTGCGAAGAACTGTTTACGCCCAATGGTCCTCATATCCCATATGGACTCGCAGGCGTGGAGATCATCTCAAACTCCTCCGGAAGTCACCACGAGTTACGGAAGCTTGACACGCGCATAAATCTCATCACTCAGGCTACCAGACTTGGCGGGGGTATCTATTTGTATGCCAACCAACAAGGCTGTGATGGGGACAGATTGTACTACGATGGTTGTGCAATGATTGTTGTCAACGGTAACATTGTAGCCCAAGGCTCCCAGTTCTCCCTCAATGACGTGGAGGTTGTTACAGCCACTATTGACATTGAAGAAGTCAGAACTTACCGCGCTAGTGTAAGTCGTGGTATGCAGGCAAGTAGACAATCTCCTTATGTCCGCCTTGATTTGGATGTGAGGTTGTCTCGTCAAGATGCCGAGCCCAGACTTGCCCCTTCTGAATCTCTCTCACCGCGGTATCACGCACCTGAAGAGGAAGTTGCTCTTGGGCCAGCTTGTTGGCTTTGGGACTACCTCCGGAGGAGTGGCGCAGCTGGCTTCTTCATCCCCTTGAGTGGTGGTATTGACAGTTGCGCCACCGCCATGATTGTACACTCAATGTGCAGAGAAGTCGTCAAGGCAGTCTCGGAAGGCAACAAACAAGTCATCAAGGATGTTCGTAGGCTGTGTGCTGAGCCCGAAGATTCCACGTGGCTTCCTAGTAATAGCCAGGAAGTATGCAAGTAAGTTCCCAGAACTATCTTGTGGGCCGGGTTCTCGACCGGTGCATCTATATCCAATTTATTCCAGCTAACTTGTGTTTAGTCGCATCTTCCACACCAGCTACATGGGAACGCAGAACTCGAGTAAGGAAACAAGAGAACGAGCTAAAGGACTGTCTACAGATATTGGATCGTACCACATTGATTTCAATTTTGACACTGTCGTGACTGCTTTGACAAACGTATTCACTGTGGTCACCAATTTCCAGCCCAAGTTCAAAGTTCATGGTGGTTCCCGAGCCGAGAACCAGGCTCTACAGAACGTCCAAGCTCGCTTAAGAATGGTCCTCTCGTATCTGTTTGCGTCCTTACTTCCCACAGTAAGACAGCGGCCTGGTGGCGGTGGATTACTTGTTCTGGCATCATCGAATGTGGATGGTATGTTCTTACGGTCATTTATTCGTATTTCCTCTGCTAACAGGCTCTAGAATGGTATAGAAAATGTCATTTCCGTTTACTTACTGTATAGCTAACTGATTTACCCAGCTTGCGTGGTTATTTGACAAAGTACGACGCCAGTAGTGCGGACGTATGTTTATCTTGATCTCATGTTCTATTTTATTCGGCTGACACTAGAAATCATAGTTGAACCCGATTGGCTCCATTAGTAAAGTCGACTTGAAGAAGTTCATCGCTTGGGCTGAGACTTCATTTGACTTACCCATCCTCCATGAGTTCCTAGACGCCACCCCAACCGCTGAACTGGAACCGATAACCTCTACGTACGTTCAGTCGGATGAAGCCGATATGGGTGTTACATACAAGGAGCTCTCGGTGTTCGGAGTAAGTGCATATGTCCGTCTGGCATGTTCCTTATGTGTACTACTGCGTGACTGATGGGGCATCTGCCGTATCATATGGATCCCGATTCATTTACCATGGTTACATATTAGAAGCATGCCTTTACAGATCTCGCTGATATCATATTTGCTAATTCGAACAGTACTACCGCAAAGTTGCAAAGCTGGGCCCTTGGTCCATGTACGAGAAGCTGCTCCATCTCTGGGGTGGTGAATACAGCCCTCGCGAGGTCTATGAAAAGACCCGCCACTTTTTCTACAAGTGAGTCATTAATGTAATTAGAGTTATTCCAGTATTACTAACTCTCTGTAATAGTTATGCCATTAACAGGCATAAAATGACTGTACTTACGCCGAGTTATCATGCGGAGCAATACTCCCCGGAGGACAACAGGCACGATCTTCGGCAATTCTTATGTGAGTGGGCACCTTCGCTAGTTACCGGTTTTGGTACTGACCACGTCTAGATCCGTCCTTCACATGGGCCTATAGGAAGATGGAAGAAAGTGTCCAATACTGGGAATCCAAGGGGTGGACAACAGGGAAGACGCAGAAGAAGAGCGTCAAAGCCGACTAGATGACTGATCCCAGTAAGAAATTGATTTAGACACGCAGTAAGGAACTTGTTACGAGCTGAACTTTGTTGATCCTAAAGCTGTAGGGATGTATAGTGTGGGTCTTAGCTATATAGAGTAGCAGGTAGTGAGACTAGAATAGTATAAGGAGTCAGACAGAGTAGTTCACAAGGTGGATCTTAGCTTCTCATCGCTAATCCTTTCGAGGAAACGCAGATGGAGTACCAAGTTCACGGGAAAGAGTCTAGATGCCTGGCCCAACACGTGGGCCAGGATGCCCTAACAATGCCCAATCTCGAGGAGTGCAGATCCTTGAGCTTGCATGCTTGCGGGTAAGAGCATAGACCATATTTAATTCCGGGTAAGCTCTAATTTTATTTTACAGGTGGCTTTTTGTGTCATATCTAGGATCATCTTCTTTGCCCTGATTTTACGGAGAAAAAACTATAACGAACAGTTGATGATAGTGCTAGCACGGAGAATTCCTCCCAAATCATGTGTATTGTTAGAATGACTTGATCACGCAGGTGTGAAGAGATGATTCGACATTCCAGAACAAAGGGGGTGAGTACCTACAGAGCAAATACAGTGGAATGCCCCATAGAATAACCGGCGTGAGGCTGCCTTATGTAACTCTTGCTGCAGGTGTGGAATGATATAATGTAATGAGTCGGAAACACCAACTACCGTCATCTCCGCCTCATGTACGGGAGTGGGTTTCTGCAGGCTTGCAGTTATTTGTCAAGTAGTACGCTGTACGTACTGTACCTAGTAATGATGGTAATAATGTCTAGAAAATCGTACTAGTCGAAGGGAGCGTCAAAAATATTACTGGAATGTAACGGATGTATGCATGACCAAGACTTATTATTTACTCATACCGTTTCAACAAACCATGTCATCATTCGGGACTAAAACATTGAGAGGACCCCGTGCATGGGCGGTGTATTGTTTTTGCCGGTAATTACCATAAGGTTTATAACCCGGAGGATGAACAGGCTTTACCAAAGGAGGCATAGCGGGGTGTAAACCTTGAAATTCGGGGCATCCAATCGATCGTGACTTATAATACTTGCCCAACTGGGAAATTTATTGCCCCTCCTCTCTCTCTGTTACTCACCACTCCCCTCACCTTCATTTATCCTCTTCGAATCTCCATCATTGGACACGGTTACAATGGCTGCTACTTCCGATAATTCTGTCTATCGGGCCACCACCACGGCTCCTGTTAACATCGCCGTCATCAAGTTCGTCCTCCCACACCCCCTGAGACTTAACCGGTATAGCATTCGTATATAACTAACCGTGAACGTTCACTGGTAGATACTGGGGAAAGAGAGATGCCACTTTGAACTTGCCTACCAACTCCTCCCTCTCTGTCACGCTCTCTCAGCGCTCTTTGCGTACTCTCACCACCGCATCTTGCTCCGCGAAATACCCTGCCGCCGACGAGCTCACCTTGAATGGCAAGCCCCAGGAAATCCAGTCGTCCAAGCGTACCCTTGCTTGTCTTTCCAACCTCCGTGCCCTCCGTCAGTCTGTAGAAGCTGCCGACCCTTCTCTGCCGAAATTGTCCTCTCTTCCCTTGCGGATCGTCTCCGAGAATAACTTCCCCACCGCCGCCGGTCTGGCCAGCTCTGCTGCCGGGTTTGCAGCCCTTGTCCGTGCCGTTGCAGATCTCTACCAACTCCCTCAGTCGCCCCGTGACCTCAGCCGTATTGCCCGCCAGGGATCCGGTTCTGCTTGCCGCTCCTTGATGGGCGGATATGTGGCATGGCGCGCCGGAAGCCTCGAGGATGGAAGCGACAGCTTAGCCGAAGAGGTCGCTCCCTCATCACACTGGCCCGAGATGCGTGCCCTGATCTTGGTTGTCAGTGCCGAGAAAAAGGACGTTCCCAGTACAGAGGGTATGCAGACGACCGTTGCGACGTCTAATCTCTTCGCTACCCGCGCCTCATCGGTTGTGCCCGAACGCATGGCTGCCATCGAGACCGCCATTCAGAACCGGGACTTCCCTGCCTTCGCCGAAATCACCATGCGGGATTCCAATGGCTTCCACGCCACCTGCTTGGACTCCTGGCCTCCTATCTTCTACATGAATGATGTTTCGCGGGCCGCTGTTCGCCTCGTGCACGATATCAACAGCGCCGCTGGCCGCACTGTCTGTGCGTACACTTTCGACGCGGGCCCGAACGCTGTCATCTACTACCTCGAGAAGGATTCGGAGCTTGTCGGCGCAACTGTGAAGGCCATCTTGGGTGCCGGTGCCGAGGGCTGGGAGGGTCCTTTCTACGAGCCCCTGAAGGATTTCTCCGCTCCTGGCGTGCCCTTGGACAAGGTCGACTCCAGAGCTGTCGAGGTCCTCAAGGATGGTGTCAGCCGTGTCATCTTGACCGGTGTCGGTGAGGGTCCGGTCAGTGTCAATGATCATCTCGTCAGTGAGGCTGGCGACATCCTCTCTAATTAAGACATACCCGTGCTTTATCTGTCTGGCATAATCAGTGCAATATAGCAAGATAGCCAGGTGTTCTGAAGTAAATACCCAACATTACCTATATACTTGACATACCAAAAACGGAGAACATAGTTCTTCCTACTACACTTAATAATAGTCATCTTTCTTCTTCCCTTGCTTTTGTCCAAAATTCCATTCAGTGCTTGTCTATATCCCTAACTTTTTAAATTCCAAAAAAGTAATAAAAAAAAAGAACAAAAAAACTATAGCCTCACGCTGTTGCATTCTCGTCATTCCCAAGTTATCAGTTCAGCAGCGCCGACTGCTTCAATTCCTTGACTGCGGGTGCTTCCTTAACACCCAGGGTAGCCGCAACGCTTTCAGAGACGGCACGGTCTCCCGCACTCATATAATGCTGCTCAGCATTCTGGCCTTCGGCTTGTTGGTCGGTTCCCTGGGGAGCGGCAGAATCAAAGACGTCCTGGCGGGCCTCAACACACAACTTCAAAACCTCCTGCATGGCCTTCTCCACAGCGGCAGCACGCTCCCGCATACCCCGTCGAAGCAACGCATCGACGAGAGTCTCGACCTCGTGCACCGTCGAGTTCACACGTTCAATGAGACGCCGGACACTGTTCACCAGGTACTCCTCTTCATACACGGTTCCCTTCTTCCCGCTGGCGCGCTTGCGCTCTTCCTTCCGTCGCGTCTTGGACGTCTGGCGGGAGAAGTTCGTCTTCCCGGTCTTGCCTGTGTTACCGGTGTAGCGGGTGAACATACTACGGCCGGCAAGGGTCGAGGCATCGGTTGGTGCGAGCGAGACGTTATCGGGGATATCTACGCCCATGTCGCCTGCCATTGTGGACTCGCCGCCGAAGTAGGCCAGCGGGTCTGCAACGCGGCGGACGCGCAGTTCCCGGATGCGGGGTACCTGGGCGCTAAGTTGGGAGCGGAAGTCGGCGAGGAGGTCGGTCATCGAGCCCATTGAATCGGCCAAGCCTGAGTCAACGATTTCGGAGATCATGCCCTGCTTGCCGTTGAGCGCGAGGATGCGCGAGGCGTCGGCGAAGCGTGAGCCGCGGCAGAGGAGACGGGCGGCGACCGGGATGTCGTGGAGGTGTTCGGCATGAATGTGAGCGGCGGAGATGTAGTCGCGGGTTTCTTCCGTCAGGGTTGTGGCTAGCTCGAGGGCGTGCGCCTTGAGTTCTTCCTCGGGGAGAGGAACCATCATTGCGCAGTAGAGGGATTCGCGCCAAAGATGGGCTCGCTGGTAGCACTTGTAGGCGTCGTTGTAGAAAGAAAGGGATTCGTAAGCTAGTTTTGGTTAGTAGCCTGTAGCTGTTGGTGAAGGGGAATTGAGGATGGGACGTACCGATGCCTGATTCCTTGTATTTGGACTGGTCGTAGAGATAGTCGGCATAAAGATTGGTCATTTCGCGCAGTTGCTCCTGCTGGTACTTGTAAAGATCGATGGCATCCTTGTACAGCACGTGTTTGATACTGTACGCCTTCAGCTCATCGTGAGCTTCAAGCGCATGGAGATGCTTCAGTGCCTTGGCCGATCGCCCAAGGTAGTTATCAATCTCGAACTTTCGACGAAGCTCGGGCATCTGCTGCAGCTTGCGCAAGAAAGGAAGATATTCTCGGGGGTCCTGGAAGATGTTAGATGTGCTCCATAACTCGTCTTTGGATGTCACCTACTCTCTGGGCTTGTTGTGCAACAAGCAATGTGAGCTCGAGGTCATAAAGACCCAATGCATTGTCATACAGACGGTTAGCGTCAGACAGGAAGCACATATGCTCAATCGCATCTTCTGCTTGTTCCGCACTCTCATCTATTGCACAGTCAGTGGGATATTACGGGGGGGAAAAAAGCAAGAGGGCTGAACTAACCTCTCAGGCGGGCAACAAGCTGAAGACCAGCCTCAAGATCTGGTGGCGATTTGCAAACATGTGCTGTGACAAGGTTATGCAAATTGGTGTCGACCCGCTTTTCCAGGGCAGCCAAGAAGGCGTCGCAAATGCGGTTAACTTTGGTTCCTTTAGCAGCGGGCTTGGTGGGTTCCAACGTAGGAGCAGTTGTACTGTCCTTTGGCGTCTTGAGCGTATCCTTGTACAGAGTCTCGGAGACATCTTCCTCGCTATTCAGTGTTAGCACAAGAATTACGCTCCCTCGGTCTTCTATTTCCTCATCACATACCTCAAGCGGGACAGGAACTCATCGATAAAGTCGACTCTCTTTACCTGGTCGATGAACAAAATGACGCTTTCCATGAACTGCTCAGGAGCGTAGTCATGAATGATGTTCATGTCCACCATTTGACTGCGACAGGTGAGGAACGCCGAGCGATAGTTCTTACGGTCAATAAACGAGCGAATTCCTGCTAGAACAAGGGCGCGAGGGTATATAGTCTCAATGTTACCACGAGGTGCTTGCAACACAACTGCAAACACCGTAGGGATTACCGACACTAAACGTGATCCACGTTCGATGCTTCTGCATCGCTCGTCCGTCTCCGGCGTATCAGGAGGCACCTCCATATCTGCAGAACTGGTTAGCTAAGTTCTGACAGGTTTGGAATATCCTTACCCTCCGGTCTGGTCAAGTGGACGAATTTCAGCAGGTGTTGAGATGTAGTGAACAAGATGTGCGCTTCAGTGACAAGGAACGATGTGCAGTTCTTAGCAAGTAAAGTCTTATTCGCGTACAAAGCACCGGTTTTTGCCATGGAGATCAACAGACGCTTTGGAAATTAGCACCCTAGAATTATACGGAGCATGAAAACATTACCTCATCTTCAGATATCTGAGCGGCTTGGGCCCAGAAGGTATCAACCGAAGGACTCTGGCTATATGGAATAGCTTCAAATCCATCAGCGGACGAGATTGTGGAATATGTGATTGGCTGCCCATGCTGGCTTGTGTGCGAGAGCCAGATTGTCTGGTTTTCAAGATCCGAGAAGATTGAAACTAGCTGCTCCGACTCAGCAGCCTGGTACACAACCTTGGTCTCTCGGTTTTCCAAAGTAGTTTGCTCAATACTTGAATTGGCTGGACCATTGCTTTGGAGGATATACACCTCGTTTTCATTGACAAAGGCAATTTTCCGGGGCGTCCTGCCTGGGGCATCGGACAACGGGTAGCTCGATTCTAGGATTGGGGCGACAACTGGACGAGTCTTGAGGGACCATAAAAATACAGAGAAACGGTCCTTCATGAGGACTGCGATGCGAGTGCCTGACTTGCTAAACGCAACGTCAAGGATGTTCGAATCAAGTTCCAATTCATTGTGAGCCATAGGAGGTGGAACTCCCGACAGCCTCAATGGAGTCAATTTCAGGGTTTCTAGGCCATGTTAGCAGTGCTTTCGATGTCTGAAAAAACAACCAACACTTACTCCCGTCAATGACACCAACAGCTCCCACATCACCTGGTGTTGTTGTCGAACCATGAGAGACGTTAAAGACAAACTCTGCGTCCAGTATTGACTCTGTAAGTCTGTTAGTACAATCCCTCAACTGCAGTCGCGGGTGTCAAAATACCTGAGGCGCCTGCCACGAAGCGCAAGGCCTTCTCCTGGTGCCATTTAAAGGTAAAAGGACGCTGATAGTCCACGACTATGGGGATCTCCTGTTTCAGATAGTAATGGTAGTTGCCCATCGTCCAGAACTGGACCCTATCCTTGAATTGCACTGCGAGCACCATCGAGTCAATATTCCAATTGAGATGAATATCGGAGGCCCACGATGATCTATCTTCCTCGGTGAGGCGGAGGGAGAACTGCCCATGGCGCAAACCATTTCTCTCGAAGAATACAACATCAACCCGTTCTTCAGTTCGCTGGATACCGGCAATAAGATTTCCATAAGGCCTCCAGCTCAGAGCCCCTTCTAGTCCGTCGACAGGTTCACTCACGCTGTCTAGCGTTCCTTCTCTAGAGTACACACGGATTGCGCGGCGGGTATCCGCCTCAGTACTATTCACTGCAACATAGGCACCGTCTCCGCGCCACGTAATTGTAGTTCTCCCGTCATCATTCGGGCTCAGCTTTCCCTCGTCTACTTTTTCCGGAACCGTAGGGTCTCGAAGGGCCTTAGCCCGTTTCCCTTGGAACTGTGTCTCCTTCTTTCCCCAGCCAACAGAGACATGTTGGGATGCCTTGAGATCTTCTTGGGTAAATGTGATTTCTGCCACGTTCTCAAATTCCCTGGTCATATAGAGGAAAGTGTTGGCTCTTGTGGTAAGTGCCAAGAGTTCTTCATCTGGAGACCAAGCGGCCGCTGTGATTCCAACATCGACCGAACCAAGAATCTCGATCTTATCCTCACCGGGCAAGGGTTCCTCGCGAACAATGATGATGTCACCTCCTTCAAGCACCAGACAAGCAGTCAGGTTGTCTGCGAAGTAATGAAGAGAAAGAACCCGATCACAGGGGAGATCTGGAAGTGGACATGGCGCATCCCACGATGCGATGCATTCAAATACATCTGCGCCTACAGGTTCTGCAAAACAGGCCTCTTGGCGCTTTCGCCTCAGTTCAATCACTGGATTGCTCTCTGTAGGACCAAAAGTACAGACTGTCGCATCCGCAGAAGTATCCCAAGCGGTAGCTGTGAGAGGAAGTTCATTTTGTAGTTGCACCTCTGCGAGGCGAACGTTTCTCAAATTGCGCATGTCTAATAGTTAATGTAGAGTTTAATCTTTTTTTTTTCTCTTTTTCTTTTACCCCGCGACCATGTATTAATTAAGTCAGAGCTCCACCGGAGAAGAAAGATAAATTTATAGGAATAGAAAAAAAAAAGGTTAAATGAAAATATGGAAGTTCAAGAGAGAACTAGGTGAGAAAGAGTTATTGCTTCATCTGGATAGTAGTTTTTTTTTACTTTTAAAAACGAAATACTTTTTTTTTGTTGCGGAGATGCAAACAAATCGGATGCGAACCAAACGATTTTTTGATTTTCTCTGCAGACAAAAAAATCGACCAATGACTTCATTCATATTCTAATGAGTATCAGCCCATTTTCACCTCAATGACATCGCAGTTACAACCCCCCCAACTACTAAGAAATATTTATTAAAGGCGAATAAATAAGATTAACCGTTTGAATCAGAGCTCAATAATAAATTCTCTAGCTTAATACACACAAAACCCGAATACTCCCAGCGTAGGGTACAGTTTTGACCAACTCCCAGTGCCCAAAGGATCCCCCATGGTGCGAAGGTAAGCAACCGCTTACTTGGTCTTGTAGGTTTGCCAAACTGTAAAGCAAGAATTTGTTAGATAAAGGTACCGGGTCATTTAGAAAGGGTCAAAGGAGAAACATACCGGCAATGGCGAACGGAGCACCGAAACCGGTGACTGCGCGCATAAAGAGTTAGCTGAATGATCACCAAATCTTCCTGAAAATCACCAATTGGAATCAACTCACTCATGAAAGCCCAGTATCTGAAGAAGAAGAACTTGGTGAGAGGGTTGAAGGGAATGTTAGAGCGAGGACCCTCAGCGTAGTGGTACGGGCTACCAAGCTGGGAGCGGGTGGTCGAGAACCCACGACGGGCAACGAAAGAGGTGGCCGTTCTGGCGCGAAGAGCGGTGGCGGCGTTCATCTTTATTATTCCAAAGTGATCAGATCTAATTGAACATAATAGCGGGAAAGTATATCGACAGCTTACTCACCTTGAAAGGAAAGCAACAGGGGACGGTCAACGGCAATGATAACCAATACACACTTCTCGGGAAGAGCAGAAAGTAGTGGAATGACAACCCAAAACGCCCGGAAGCCGTGTCACGTGGGAGATAGTCCCGAACGGCAAGTTTTCCCGGCGGAGAGACCATTAGCTAGTTGGTTGGTCCAATCACAAGCCGTCGTCTCCAAAGAAACATTGAAATTTCTCAATTGATCTTCAAGTTCAACCATCCGGTCCATGTTGCCCATGGTCGACATTTTAGCCCTCGACCGATCATGGACGAACTGTTCGATGTCTTTGAGGACCAGCCTCAGGCTGTGAAACCCTCCGACGCAATTCCCAAACGATCAAAAAAAGACAAGAGCAAAAAGCGCCAGGTCAACGGAGATGTGAAGGGAAACCGTGATGCCGTCGAAGCAGAAGAGCCCACACCTATCGCCGAGGTGCCAACTGAGGAGACGACAAACGGAGACGACGAAGATGTCCCTATGACAGATAATAATGAACAACCGGATACGAAACGGCCGCGACTCGAGAAGGAACCCGAGCCTGTAGTAGCCGATTTGTTCGAGACTGAACAGGAACGTGAAGTCGCCGCATCTGCAGGACTTCAAGCTGCGAATGACTCCGCATCAGTTGTACTTTCACACCAGGTTCGCCATCAGGTTGCGATCCCACCAAACTACCCATATGTGCCCATCTCTCAACATAAAGCGCCAGATGACCCCGCGCGAGTGTGGCCGTTCACACTCGATCCGTTCCAGCAAGTTGCAGTCGCATCGATCCAAAGAGAAGAAAGTGTTCTTGTGTCAGCTCATACTAGTGCGGGAAAAACTGTCGTTGCCGAATATGCCATCGCGCAGAGTTTGAAGAACAACCAGAGAGTCATCTATACCAGTCCGATCAAAGCCCTGAGTAACCAGAAATACCGAGAATTTGCGGCAGAGTTTGGAGATGTCGGTCTGATGACGGGTGATGTTACCATCAACCCAACAGCTACTTGCCTAGTCATGACAACCGAGGTAGGTGTATTTGCACTATGCCCCGAAAGTAATACGCTAAATATGGCTTCTTCTAGATTTTGCGGTCTATGCTTTATCGTGGCTCGGAGATTATGCGCGAAGTCGCTTGGGTCGTTTTCGACGAAATTCATTATATGCGTGATACTAGTATGTTTACCTTGAGGGTTTACACTAAGCCTCAGTGTGCTGACAACATACAGCTCGAGGTGTGGTGTGGGAAGAAACGATCATTCTGCTCCCGGATAAGGTCCGATATGTATTCCTGTCCGCTACCATTCCTAACGCTATGCAATTCGCCGAGTGGATTGTCAAGATGCACAATCAACCTTGTCACGTCGTCTATACCGATTTCCGACCTACTCCCTTGCAACATTATTTCTTCCCCGCCGGTGCGGAGGGTATCCATCTGGTTGTTGATGAAAAGGGTGTGTTCCGCGAGGAAAACTTCCAGAAGGCCATGAGCACCATCGCAGATAAGAAGGGTGACGATCCGGCAGATGCCATGGCAAAGAGGAAAGGAAAAGGAAAAGACAAGAAATTGAACAAGGGTGGAAATAAAGGTCCAAGTGACATTTATAAGATTGTTAAGATGATCATGATCAAGAATTACAACCCAGTCATCGTGTTCAGTTTCAGCAAACGTGAATGCGAGTCATGCGCTCTACAGATGAGCACGCTAGCTTTCAACGATGATTCTGAGAAGGAGATGGTTTCCAAGGTTTTCAACAGCGCTATTGAAATGCTATCGGAGGAGGATAGGAACCTCCCACAGATTCAGCACATTCTCCCACTTTTGCGCAGAGGAATCGGTGTTCATCATTCCGGTCTCCTTCCCATTCTCAAAGAAACCATCGAGATTCTCTTCCAAGAAGGTCTCATCAAAGTTCTCTTCGCCACCGAAACATTCTCCATCGGTCTAAACATGCCTGCAAAGACTGTTGTTTTCACAAGCGTCCGAAAATTTGACGGTTTCAGTCAACGTTGGGTTACACCCTCCGAATTCATTCAGATGTCCGGTCGTGCTGGTCGAAGAGGTCTCGATGATCGGGGTATCGTGATCATGATGGTCGGTGAAGAGATGGACCCTGCTGTGGCGAAAGAAATTGTTCGTGGTGAACAGGATCGGCTGAATTCGGCCTTCCACCTGGGCTACAACATGATCCTAAACCTCATGCGTGTCGAAGGTATCTCGCCCGAATTTATGCTGGAGAGATGTTTCTATCAGTTCCAAAATACTTCTGGCGTTGCCGCTCTCGAGGATGGTAAGTTACGTATGTCGATATTGTTATCGGTCTTGAGCTAACTCCGATGCAGAGCTTGCCAATCTGGAGGAGAAGAGGGCCAATATGAGTATCTCCGACGAAGGCACCATTCGCGAATATTACGATCTAAGGAAGCAAATACGCCAATTCACCGACGACATGCAAGTAGTCATTAGCCACCCCAATTACTGCCTGTCCTTTATTCAGCCTGGGCGTTTGATTCATATCAAACACAAGGATGTCGATTTCGGCTGGGGTGTAGTTGTTAACTACAAGCAGCGCAGGCCTCCCAGGAACTCAACCGAGGAACTAAGCCCACACCAGAAATACGTTGTCGACGTCTTGCTTCAGATTGCTGACGGACCGTCGGTCGGCACTAAGTCTTTTGAGGATTTGCCCTCCGGCGTTAGGCCGCCAAAGGAGGGTGAAAACTCACGGATGGAAGTGGTTCCCTTGGTCCTTAGTTGCATTGAACAAATTTCGCATATCCGAATCTTCCTTCCCAAAGACCTACAGTCGGCAGACTCGAGGAATAGCGTCAAGAAGGCTCTGGGCGAAGTGCAAAAGCGTTTCCCAGACGGTGTTGCTGTGCTCGACCCAATTGAGAACATGAACATCAAGGATGACGGTTTCAAGAAGTTGCTCAGGGTAAGTCTCCTCTTGTGGCAAAGGAAGGTCGTGGTATACTAACTTCAGTACAGAAAATCGAGGTGCTCGAGTCTCGCCTCCTGTCTAACCCCCTGCACAATTCGCCACGTTTGCCGGAGCTATATGAACAGTACTCCGAGAAGATGGACTTGGGTTCTAATATCAAGGCCACAAAGAAGAAGATCTCAGAGGCCATGTCAATCATGCAACTCGACGAACTGAAATGCCGTAAGCGAGTGCTTCGTCGGTTTGGCTTCATTAACGAGGCCGAAGTGGTGCAATTGAAGGCTCGAGTCGCATGTGAAATTAGCACCGGTGATGAACTGATGCTGAGTGAGTTGCTTTTCAACGGTTTCTTCAACAAGCTTACGCCTGAGCAATGTGCTGCTGTACTGAGCGTCTTTGTGTTTGAGGAGAAGTCTAAGGAAACCCCGGCATTGACACGGGATGACCTAGCAAAACCCCTCAAGGAGATTCAAGCACAGGCTCGTATCGTCGCCAAGGTTTCTCAGGAGTCCAAGCTCGCTCTCAACGAGGAAGAATATGTGCAAAGTTTCCATTGGGAATTGATGGAAGTGATTTACGATTGGGCAAATGGCAAGTCTTTTGCCGATATTTGGTAAGTTTGAGGTTTCTTTTCTTCAGCCCCATTTTTTTTTTTTTTTTTTTTTTTTTTTCTTTTTTTTGTCTTCACTTAATTTTCCCCAGAGGAGATGCTAACGAGGTTCTTTTCTTTACCCGAAATAGTAAAATGACGGACGTGTACGAAGGTAGTCTGATTCGAGTCTTCCGCCGATTGGAAGAATGTCTACGACAAATGGCACAGGCCTCGAAGGTGATGGGCAGTGAGGAGCTCGAGGGCAAATTCGAGACGGCCTTGACCAAGGTCCGCAGGGACATTGTTGCCGCACAGTCCTTGTATCTATAGAGCATTTCCCCCCTTATTTTATCACGACGTATTCCTATTATCCAACCATTTTATCTTTCTTTTTCTTTTCCTTTTTTTTCCCCATCATGTTTGGACCTGTAAGATGATAGTTGGGGATTTTTGGTACATATGTCTATGTTTATCGATGGTTCACATCTGTTTTCCTGGCGTCGGAAGGCTCGAGAAAAAGGAACATTTATTTATCTTTTCTTTTTCCTTTTGTTTGTTTACTTTTTTTTTTTTTTTTTTTTTTTTTTTTTTTTTTTTTTTTTTTTTTTTTTTTTTCTCTTTTTAATATTAGAAGAAGAAAAATCTCCCCAGTCCACTGAGTAGAGTATTTTGATTGCCTCATGTGTAATTAAGTTCATGGCGAAATGAGAAAATCACTTTTCGTTTTGTAAGACAATTTGAACCCAAAAAAGTTATAAATACTATAAGGGAAAAAATAATAAAATAATAGCAATGATTAAATATTCGAGAAAAAAAATACCTCTCGAGTCACATCTCGAATGAAACATCTGTATAAAATAGAAAGAATCATATAAAAAAGAAAAAGAAAAAAAGAAAAAAAAATTTTCTACCAATCTTCGGGATTATTCACGAACGATCTAACATCATTGTCGTGGTCATCATGGATTTGTTCGACCTGCGCAGAAGGTGTACGTTGCCTCCCGCAACCGTCCTCCCAAAGTCACCGCTTCTCTCTTCTTTCTCTCTTCCCCACCAATTCGAACTCTCTCTCTCTCCCTCACTCCTTCAGTCTCTCCTCCTACTTTTTTTTTGTCTTTCCCTTGCATATATTCTCTTTCTCCTTCCATCGTTCTTCCTCTCCTCCTCGTGTGAAAAGCTGAATTTCTATACCCCAACGCATCTCACCATTTTCTTTTTTTTTCTGTCGACTCCAGATCCCTTCTTTTCTCTGTGTCTACTCAGCTGTCCGTGGTCATCATGAACAGCTTGGTGGCTACTCCACCTGTGCCGCCACACTTCTACGAGTATTCTCGTCTCTCATCTCCTCGTCCAAGTAAGGGCTTTTCTACCAGTCATAAACATATTCTATGTTTTCATGGCCGGTATACTGACATCGATCCTCTAGTGTCTACCCCAACATACACCCCTAATAACCGCAAGCGGAAAGCCGACGATGATGGCCACGATCACGATGGACGAATGTCTGCTTCCCCGACAAGCTCTCCGGCCTTTACACCGAGGTCTCTTCCAAACCGCCATATGAAACGTGCTCGTCCGAATGTTAGCGGTAGACCCCTTTCCCTGCCCCGGTTGTTAGAGACTCTGGATACAGACGCTCTCCGGGGTGTACTTCGCTCGATGTGCGAACGTCATCCAGCATTGGCCGATGAAGTTGTCCATACTGCTCCCCGTCCAAGCGTCTCTTCTGCCCTCCAAGTCCTCCGGAACTACCAGTCTACTCTCCAATCATCCTTCCCCCTGGGTGGCAACCCTGAATCCGACTACGCCTACAACCGAGTTCGTCAACCCCTCGGGAATTTACTCGATGCTTTAAGCGACTTCACGCCACACTTTTTACCACCTCACGAAACCCAAGCCTCCATATCCCTAAATTACCTAGATGGTGCTACCGAGATTATCCACGCACTTCCGCGATGGAACACGCCCCAGAATAACATAGAGCGGGACTCTGCATACGATGAAATATGTAAAGCGTGGATTCTGGTCATTCGTGAAGCTGCCAAGCGAGGAGGGGGCATCCAGTTACAATATGGTGGGTGGGACCAGAAGTTGGCGAAACACAATCAGAACTCCGGCGGTAAGCTGCAGGCGGCCGTGAATGAGCTCGGATACAGCATAGGATGGATGCATGGACCTGAAGCTCAGGGTCATGGAAGCCCAGGAGGTAACGACCTCGGTTCTATACGAGATCAGCTCCTTTCCGGCACATACGGACTTGGGACCCCAGTCAAAGTTGGACCCTGGTAAAATTGCCGGATCTCCGCAAAATATTTTATACCCTACGATCATCCTAGAAACACCATTCCTCGCCGTATTCCTAGTATGCCCGAATCTTCGGCCGAGCACATCCACGTATGATACGATCACGATACCAACTGCATGAACTAGAGAGTTGAGGGTCAATTTGGCGTTTACAGTGTGCAAAGAGATTTTTTTTTTTTTTTTTTTTTTTTTTTTTTTTTTTTTTTTTTGTGTGTGTCATATTTCTGGGAGCCAATGCCGAGTTCAAAGCCGTCTTTACATACATTGTCAGATCACGGCCCAGGTTTTCCTTCCCGACCACCATGTTCCATTCAGATCAAACATGGTTTTCTGTCTGTCTTTGTGCATGTCTCCTTTTCCATTATTCCCTTTTTCTTTCCATTATATCATTACATTCTCTATGATCAATATGATCGACATCAACATTTCGGAAGATGTCTGGCTTTGGACCATTGGATGCAACCCATGTTTTTTTACTGCTACTACCTGTCAACCTGTCTTGTATACCCTTTTTCAATTTTTTTTTTCTTATTTCTTATCATAGTTCTACCGGACTAGGGCTTCTGTTTTATTTCTTTATTACGTCTTTGGGAGGATATAAACTATATACGGGCAATTCTGACCAATTGGTCAGGTTACGTGTCAAGTACACTTCAGCGGAAAGGAGGAAGAATTTTTTTTTCTGACCTGTGTCACTGCCATAGGCAGTTGATGCGGAATGAGTTAGAGATGCCAACTCAGAGGACCCATAAAGCCCCATTTTGTGGACTTGCGCAGATCTACTAGGGGCAGTGGAGCGAGCCATTGGCCATTATGTCAGCGTTGCTGACATGGATATGGGGTCTGCTAGGCAGAATCAATTAGGAGAAAATGAAGAGGATATCAACTAGGATTCATATGTAGGCTCGTCCATAATTGAGGGGACGAGCCATCGGACGGTCGTTGGCCGCTCCCGATTGGAGGATTATTTCAAGGATTGTTGGTGTCGTTAAGCTCGGGGAGTTGGATTACCTGATAACAGCCTTCAAACTTTACATACATTTGAAATTAGAATTCATTCGTATTGTTACTACTTACTAGGGCGTCAAGATGCTACAATCTATATAAATGTATAGAACCATCTTTACCCCTTGCCCTGAATTAGTTTCAAGCTTGAATCAAAATAGAAGAGAGAGCAAAGAAAAAAGAAAGAGAAAAAGAGAGAAAAAAAATTGAAAAAGCAGTACTAAGCAGTGCTAGTAAAGGGCACGTTTCATCACGCCGAATAACCACCATGCATCTTCCCAACCTCCGTGCTCGCCTGCTTTTTCAGTTGTCTGGGGAGCTTCCGAATCGCACATGGTTGATGCACCGTCAATTTCATCGGTCCGTCCTGATATGGACACTTGGTCGCCCTCGGTAGCTAGGTTGGGTTCCACTAGGTCAGCAACCTTCAGTTCCTGGCCAGGTTGCCCATTGGCGTATGATAGCGGCCAGTCATCGACACCAAATACGGTCCACTCAATCATGCGATCAAACCAACTACCTAACCCAAAGCCATGCTCCCGAGTTAGGCGCTGCATCTCTTGCTCGTCTATCTCGTCCTCCGAGTCGGAGTATCCATCAGATTCCGATGTATACTCTTCCTGTTGAATGGTTTCCATCTCCGCACGGATGCGCTCGTCCACAAAGTCCGGAACAAAATGTCTTACATCACCGGCGGGACTATCAAAACCATCGCCACTATGCCTTCTAGAAGTCATATCGAGGCCAGTCATGGTAAGGTCAGGCCTGCTTCCTCTTCTACTAACCACACGCGACCAGGCAGGCGTCGACCGTCCCGACCTGGATCTTCTAGCCATCTTATGGAATTTTCCCGGCGACTCAACACCATGGTTTGCATCATCGACTAGACTGGTGGAACTCTCCCGCTTGGCAAGCCAGCTCTGACCTTTTTCGTCACGAGTCGAGGCTGCCAGTGCGATCCCAGCACGAAGCATCCATTCCGCATCGCGACGACTAGCCGAATCGGTCGGGGGATGGCGCGAAGAACGCCCCTTGATTTTCACACCCTGGTGGTGAAACGGTTGCGAATCATCCTGTTCCTGGAGGTTGGTATCGCTCAGATGCGCACCAGTCGAGCTTTTACTCCGCTGGTGGTGTCGGGCCCTGGACCCGCTGCGGGAGTGAGACAAGAGACCCGGGGTCCCGGGGACCGAGTAACTGGAGAGATAGGAAGTTTTTGTGGGGATATCATGGGCACTGTAGTAAGAACTAGTATCTTCTGCCTTCGGAGTAAAATAACCTTGAGACTCGACATCATCATCTATAGGAAATCGGGATGTTAGGGGGGCTAATGAGGTATGGTTTAGTGAGGGATAGGAACGGCGCGAGCGAAAGCCGCCCCCGGATTGTGAGATCTGGAGTGGAGTCATTGTTTTTTTTTTAATTTAGTCAACTAGGATTACTGAATGGGTTTTTTTTTAACAATGTGGGGGAGGAAGGCACACATACCTCCATTAGAGGATGTCTTCGGTAATAAGTATTTTGAGAGTGGATGAGGGGGTGAAAGAAGTGGCAATTCTTAATGGTATGATGGATGCGTGTTTAGCAGCTCATGAGATTTTCGTTTTCAAAAAGTTGTTTTTTTTTTTTTTTTTTTTTTTTATTTTTTTTTTTTTTTTTTTTTTTTTTTTTCCTTTTGCGCATTGATCGGCTACTTCGCCCGCCCGTGACATGTGAAATGCGGGCACCAACGATTGGTCTTTCTTTTTATTTCGCTTCATTCTGCTCGTGGTTCAAAGGTTTCTTTTCTTATTTTGAATAGTTTGATCTGTACTGATTTAGATCTGATTAAGTGTTTATGTCGGTTATTGAGATGTATGTACATATAGATATGCATACATACGATATATTGTGGTATACCGAACACTTGATGCATGTAAATCGGTACTACACCTGCGTTTATTCAAGGTTCAATATAGGTGCTTTATTTAATGAAAACTTGAAAATATTATAGTTCTATATCACTGACCCTTAGATATTATTTATTATTACTCTTGTTGATAACAAAACCCTCTAGCTTTAACCAGTCTACAAGTACATGGTTTTTGGCCTCGAGATCATAGACATAGGGTTGTAGAACCTACACTTTACAAGACGGGCAGGGCATAACCTGCTAACCCTCATTCATATTATGGAGGTAGACTCAGCTTTCAATCTCGGTATATTCAATAAATTATTTTTCCTGCTCCGTAGAAATTCAGATATTAAAAATACATACCAGTATCAATGCTCTTGACTACTTCGAGGATATTTGTCTAAAAGAATCTTTTTAATTTCGAGACATTCCTGTTACTGGTATTGCTATAGTTCCACGATTCAACCTCGAAGGCTCGAACCGCTCGAGTACACTGTAGATAGAAAGCTCCACTCGGTGGATCGATAGATTTTTAGAAGCGTTCATACATCACGTAAATATTAATATGCACCTCACGAGAAATATGATATAACATCGGTCCTGGATCCTACGGAGTATCGGATGTTAAGCCACATGGAATGATATCTAATTTAGTAATAGTAATTGTGACGGTGTATGGGAGATGTTTTTAGTGTTACTAATTTAAGCAATCTTAAGTCTGTTCAGGGCCCAACCCAGTTTCTGAGTCTTTCAAGGTAAAAATACTATAGATTGTCTGGTCATGAGTCACTAATAATTGAATATACATATATGAGTAGATAGTTGTAAGAAAAGCTCCAAAAGATTTAGATATATTTTTATAATACTATAAACAAATGTTTCTAAAAAAGGTGAAGTCAACCTAAAGTGAAGCAAGAGGAGAGAAAGAGGGTGGACCAAAGAATAGAATACCTAGAATACCTCGTACCTAACTTTACCTTCCGTAAGGTACCTTTGGAAAATGACTCGTCCAATGGTTCTCCGCCTTTTTGCCCATTCTCACATCCTTATCGAGGTTAGTGGCTGGCATTTAGGCCCCGAAGATCATCCCGCCTTCTGGAGGGAAATAAACGATAGGCTATACTTCATCCAATTCATCATGCACTGTTGTCCATCGTTAATGTCGCTTCTAATTGTCTGATCACTCTTATCAATATTATCACTACTACCGACTTTCCCTCCGTCGGCATTCATTCATTCTCCATTCTCTTTTTGCTCTTGATTTTCACCATCTCACATCGCATTGTCCGATCGGGCTCTTGTTAAGCTATATTTGTTACACCCTTATCGTGCTGTCTCTCTCCGCATCTTTATCCCCACTTTATCCGCCCGGCCAACATGGCTGATGAGGCAAGTAGACCTTTGCTGGGCGAGGGTTCCAAGCACTCCTCACGTCCGTCATCACCTGCAATTCACCAAAAATCCTCCGAATCGAGTCCTCACCCCCCGCCATTTGAACTATCCAGCGAATCCACCCCTCTACTCCTAAATCGTGAAGGAGATGTAGAGACATACGGAGGCGTTGAGCCGAATAGGCCTTCGTCCAGTTCTGAAGACCTCAGTTGCACAGATGAGCCGAAAAAGACGCGTTGGAGGAGACTCCGATGGCCGGTATTCGGCGTATTATTGTTGCTCACGCTGGTCGTGACCATCTTGGTATTTGCCTTCGTTGCTCCCGCTGTCGTAAAGCAATACGCATTAGATGCAACTACATTCAGGCCCACCAACGTATCTGTGGAGTCGGCTACCGCTGATGGGATTCGAGCGAGGATTCAAGGTGACCTTGTACTCGATGCAGATCGTATCGATGAAGGACCGGTGCGAAACCTCGGTCGGTTCGTCACCTGGATAGGGAGAGAGGTTGAGACGGCCCCGTCGGAAGCCCAAGTATATCTTCCAGAGTACGGCAATATCCTTGTCGGGACCGCAAATCTCCCTCCCCTCAAGGTGAACATTCAGAATGGCCATATCAACCATGTTGATTTTGTAGCAGACCTAGTTGCTGGCGACATTCCCGGTATCCGTGCAGTGGCACTTGATTGGCTTGAAGGAAGACTCGGGCACCTACGAGTCCAAGGCAAAACAACCGTACACCTAAAGTCTGGTATTTTCAATTTGGGTGAGCAGGCAATAACAGAGTCCATAACTCTGGAAGGTGAGTCGCTCTATGTATTATCCCCCGGGACAATCACTGATAGCGCAAATAGAGGGTGATTTCCCTGCACTACCTAAAGTTAAGGTTACAAAATTCAACGTACATGATGCAGACACGCCTGGTCAAGATGGAGCAATGGCTGTTGACGCGGCCATCGCTTCTCATTTAAACTCACCCTTCAGTTTACAGATCCCGCCACTTGGTTTTGAAGTGCTCGTGCCGAATTGCTCGCCGGGTGACCCGTATATCTCAGTTGCAGAAGTCACAACAAAGAAATTCCCGATACATCCTAGGGAGCTCACAGTTGTCAATGTTGCTGGAATCATTCGAGGTCTCTCGGATGAGTTGACTAAGACTTGCCCCGGGAAACAGAATTCTCCTTTGGATTTCTTAGTTAAGAGTTATATCAAAGGCCTTCAGACCACAGTTTACGTTCGGGGAGCTGACGTACCTTCTTTGGGTACCCCCGAGTGGATGGTGGACATTTTGAAAAGCGTGACAGTGCCACTGGCATTCACGGGAAATGCCTTGGATGATCTCATCAAAAATTTCACAATGTCGAATGTGCATTTCGACTTGCCTAACCCTCTTGCAGAGCCAGATTCACCTGAAGCTCAGCCTAGAGTATCGGCGCTCGTGAACGTGTTGATTGGACTGCCTAAGCAACTGAATCTCCAGCTGGATGTTCCACATGTCCGGGCCAATGCTGACATATACTACCAGAAAAGGAAGCTTGGGTTTTTGAAGCTACAAAAATGGCAACCGGCCAATTCAACTCTTTTGGATGGTGTTGATGGGTCCCCGGCTTTGTCCGTAAACTTCACTATGAAGCATGCGCCGCTTCAGGTAACAGATGAGGATGTTATGACAGAGATTCTCCAGGCTTTGATCTTTGAAGGAAGACAAGTGAGGTTGACTGTTGCCTCAAATGTGGACGCAGAAGTCTCTACAGGACTTGGAACTTTCGCGGTCCGAGGCATACCGGCCGAGGGTGCCATAAACGTGAAGCGTGAGCTTTGACGAGTCAAGATTTGCATTCATTACTGACACTTCAATAGCACCGTACGGTGGCTCTCTGGAGCAGTTGAAACCACGGGTGGAGACGATAGAGTTGGTGTCCACAACAGCTTCGTCTCTTGATCTCAGAGCAAAGATAAACCTGACCAATCCGTCACCGTATTCGGCCGCAGTCCCTTTTGTTGACCTAGTCCTCTTCTATAACAAGAGCAAGGTAGCTCATATAACTGCTCGAGATCTCAACATTGTTCCCGGCGTGAACTCAGGTATCGATGCCGACCTTCAATGGAACCCGCTCGAACTAGATGGCCCGATGGGTGTGACTGCCGGTCAAGAGATGCTCTCACGATATGTGTCCGGTAGGCTCACCTTTATTTACCTGCAAAAAAACCTGGTGCTTTATTCTGACTTGTGCTAGGCTTCAACACTTCGGTAACCATCCGCAGCCACGAGGGAACAATTCCAGGTCTGCCAAAGCTCGGACAAGCACTTTCCAGGCTGGGCCTTGAAGTGCAAGTTCCTAGGGTTCCCGTTCCTGGGAGCCCTGGAAACTCGGATGGGAAACCTGGGTTTATTCAAGATGCAACGGTATTACCTACTTTCATGGAAGCCGTTTCTCTCCATGGTCATCATCATTAAACTCCTGTAACCTGTGGGGAGCATATCTCATAAGTCACGAAAATTCAAAGCCTAACTTGCTAACTTTACGTTGCTGCTAGCTACACCTTTGGTCATCGACGGCCGAGTTCACTTTGTCATCACCGTTTCCCAATACAACCATAGATATTACCTCTATAGAAGCCCGGGCCTTCTACCAGGAGCACGAGAATGTCGGCAGTATCAGTTACTACAGCTCTTTCTCGGTGCCTCCGGGACTATCCAGAACCCCAAGACTGCCCGTCGAGTTAAACTTGAATGGGATTGGCTACGATGCCTTGAAGAAAGCCCTCGGTGGCTCACTCAAGCTGGACGCTGTAGCGAGAGTGGGGGTCCAAATACACCAATATAGCGATACCATAGCCTACCAAGGCCACGGAATCACGTCGCACGTAAAGATCTAGCGTTGTGCCTTGGATGATGACTGACGAACGGATAGGCTTGTGTTTCTTTATTTTTCTGTTTCTTCGGACTCCTTTGGTTATATTTTTTTTTTAGTATTTGAAAATATAGAATGCGCGGAGTTGGAGTTGGAGTTGGCATGGGCATGCCTTTTACGAGCAATGAGACTGAGCAATCATTTTATTTTGATTTTATAGGATATTTTCGAACTTGGAAGTTCACCCATTACGAGATACATAGCTGTATATGTTTATGCGGTCTCCGCGATGATGTTCAGCGGAGCATCACGACACAGAACCATAGTAAAATGTACTCATTCAGAAAGTGCTTGTGTCAAGGAAAAAAAAAAAAAAAAAAAAGGTAGAAAACGGAGAAAAGACTGCTAAATCTTACAATATGAAATTATGCGAGAATACATAAACAAGAAAATTGCGGCTTCATTGCATAATATTTCGTTTAGCCAGGAGGAAGGGTGCTGACGTCAACGACATCAGCCGCATCCTTCTCAACCTCCTCAACCTGCTCGTGCAGAGGAGAACGAGGGAGGGCCATCAACCCAGTGCGAGTCGACTCCAAGATACCGAAGGGACCGATGAGCTTCATGAAAGAGTCGATACGAGAGGGCTTAGCCGAACTAAAGAGACTGTTAGCAAGTGTACTGAGACGAAGGATATATGGGATTGACGGGGTGACTTACAGCTCAACAATGCAGTTGTTGTTGCTGATGTCTAGGACCTTACCACCGAATTGGTGGGTCAAGCGGGTGATAGCATCCAGATGCTCATGCTTGTGGCGCAATGCCTGACTAGGGGGCAGGTTGCGGGGGTGGAATTCGGGCTGCTTCTGACCGGCCTTGTCCTTGTGGCCGTCGGTGTGCTCGCCGGTGGTGGTGATCTCGCGATGGTGCTGGAGCAATTCCTCGAAGAACTCGGGGCCCAGGATGCTGACCTTGGCGAGGAGCAACTCACGTTGCACGAGGGCAGACTCAGTGTAGTCGAGCACAGCCCAGACGGGGACGAGGTCGTCGAGCTGGCGACGGGCCTGTTCCACGACACCATCCTGGCCCTGGAGCACAATGGTCATACGGGAGAGATCCTCAACTTCGGTGTTACAGACAACCAAGCTGTCAATGTTGAAGCCACGGGCGGCCAGAATTCCGGACACACGAGACAGCACACCGGGCTCGTTCTGCACCAGACAGTTCAGGATGTGGCGCTTGGGAGGGTTGGTGGGGACAGAGGGAGTCTCGTACAAGATGGACGAGACGGCGGTCGGAGCATCCCATTGGGGGGAGGAGTCGGACACAGGGAGAGGAAGAGGTGAGCGACGATGGAGAGCCTTGTAAGCAAGCGCGGAAGTGGAGGATGAGGAGGCTCTGACGGTGGTGAACCGGGGAAGAGTGGCTGCGACACGAGCAGAATTGCCGGTAGAGATGGAAGAAAAAGGCGCAGATGCTGCCTTGGACAGCATCAACGGACGCCGGAAAGCCATGATGTTGTCGCGGATGTGATTACCTGCAGGTTAGCAAGCAGGCAATTGCGATCAACTCCACGGGAAGGTTAAAGGATTGTAGTCATAATCAATTCGCATTTTATACTTTTAAGTTCTTCCGAGGTCGGGGTTGCTGACTCAGGCACCTGAACGGAGTCATGTCACTGACTCCGGTTTTCAATTTGTGACCAACTTCTTACCATACACAGTACTAGTTGTTTTTGTGACCTTAGCCATAGGTCTCACCGCCTTGGAAACAAGGTTCCTTTTTTTTTTTTTTTTTTTT
>ML742102.1:0-101570 GCA_009193465.1 Aspergillus avenaceus | reverse complement strand
TTTTTTTTTTTTTTTTTTTTTTTTTTTTTTTTTTTTCAGGGTTGGGGGTTCTTTTTACTTTGGAACTTGAAATTAGTAATATGCTAAAATTAGGTGTTGAGTCTAATGGATTGGTTTGTGTAAGGGTTTCAGGGTTGTTAGTTATAGTTGCTCGGGTTGATTGGTATATGTAGGTTGAGATTGAATGGGGTAAATTTTGGATCGATTTGTTAATACACTTGTTATAACACCAGGTAAAAGGTAAGTAAAAAAAAAAAAAGGGAAAAATGAAAAAAGCATTTACAATGTTCTATACAGTACAGGTCCCATAAGTTGCTTCAAGGCTCACGTAGGCAAAAGTAAACGAAAAGACAGAAAGAGTAATCAATGCTCTCCATTACTCGTCTTTGGCGGGCGTTCCAGGAGTCTGGGTCTTGGGGGGTTGAGTCTGAGGCTTTGTCTGCGCAGGCTCGCTGGCTGGTTCAGCCTCGGTAGGCTTCTCTGCTTCGGACTGAGCCTCGACCTTCTCAGTCTGGGGTTCCTCAGACTTAGTTTCAGACTCGACCTTGGCCTCAACCTCAGACTTAGCCTCAGGCTTAGCTTCAGCTGCAACTTCAGACTTCTCGGCTGCAGGAGCCTCAGTCTCAACCTTCTTAGTCTCGGGCTCCTTTGTAGCAGGCTCAGCCTCAAGCTTCTCAGTCTGGGGCTTCTCGGCCTCAGGTTCTGGCTTTTCGGCTTGGGATGCCTGAGTTTCAGTCTCCTTGGCTTCAGCCACAGGCTTAGGCTCAGACTTTTCAGATTTAGACACCTCGGTCTCAACCTCAGCCTCAGACTTCACGGACTCAGGCGTCTCAGTCTCGGCCTGCTTGGCCACAGACTCCTCGGAAGCAGCCTGCACTGCCTCAGCCTCCGCCAATGCGTTTTCAGCTTGCAGTTTTCCGACTTCAGCGAGCTTCGCATCAGTGAAGAATTTAGACATCTTCTTTTGGCTGTACGTCAAAATAGATTTCTTGGCTTGTTCCAGACGCATTGCTTGACCGGCTTCACCGGCTCTTCCAAGAACACCAGCAATGACACCAATGGAGCGCAAACTGTCGTCGTTGGCAGGGATAGGGTATGTAACGCGGGTAGGGTCGGCGTCCGTATCGATAACACCAATAGTAGGGACATTATTGAGGCCGCACTCGTGTAGCAGGACGACGTTCTCTAGAGGATTCAAGCAAACCACAAGGTCGGGTTTGAGAGAAGGGAAGTCAGCAATGGCTTGCTTGTAGATAGGGAGCTCTTCGTCCAAGCCGTTCACAACTTTGGTGTCGCAGTGGCCCAGAATCTGTTCTCCGTTTGTCAAGCTGCCCGGGATCCACCGCTCGAAGATGTGATAGCCACCGGCCAACTCGGCGGCTCTAACTACGTATCTCTTTTGACCCTTCCGCGTGCCGACAAAGAGAATCAACCCTCCCCGGGCTGCGACTCCTTCCACAACCTTGGCAGCGCGACGCAGGTGAGCTGCAGTCACATCCAGAGAGATAACGTGAATGCCATCGCGAATACCGAAAATATAGCGAGAGTTCTGGGGGTTCCAGCGCGATGTCGAGTGACCAAGGTGTGTCTGGGATGCGAGGAGCAGTTCAAGAGTGACGTCGGAAGGCGTAGGGGGTGTCCGGATAATATCTTCCGGCCTATAGGCATCTTTGACAACACTACCAAGCTTGTGAAATCTGGTTTCTAAGAGCAAGCGAAGTCAGCTGAATTCCGGGCTCGCTTCAACGGGAAATGGGGACGCTCACTTTGTTTCTCTTTCTCTATGAAGGCGGTTCTGGAAGCGCGTTTCGTTAGCCCCCGTTCGGTTTTAGGGGCACCTTGCTCTTCGACAATAGTTTTGACTGCGGTGTCGACCGGTGGTTGTATCGAGTAGAGTCTGTTGACCGAATTCAACGCTCGAGCCTGGCGACTAAAAGCATGAAGCTGGCGGCCTGTGAAAGACGCAAGTTAGCAGACACTCTCAATGATATCCCCGAATGTATCAAGGTTAGATAAACTCACTTTGCCGCATACACAATTGTCGCGCAATCATAATTAATTGTGTTTGGGCTGTAAGTCAATTTCACCGGCAGCAACAGTTTGGATCTTCTTTCCGCTCGAACTTTTGATGCCGGGCTTGGCGTTAGTTGGTGCCTGAGGAAAGCTAATATTGCACTATACCGTTTTGGGATGTCCAATCAGATCCGTCCAATCCAGATCTACGGATCACAACATCGGATGTATGAAAGCTCGCATATACACTGGTGGCTAGTGAGTACCTTTCACTTGTAAATTGCCATTATGTTACTCAAGGGCCTTGTTAGTATCAGTTCTTCAATCCCTGAATTTCATAACAGACTCAAAACTTTAAGGTCATAGATTTGATCACATCGAAATTGAACTACATATCCATGATTCAATTATGGAGATATATAAAAGCCCATAATATAGCCCAACCGTCTATCTCAAAGTGATCAATGTCAGATGATAAATGATAAATTCAAGAAACCCCCTCCCAAAAATGCATGTTAAAAGAGCAGGAAGTCTATTTAACTTTTCCCTCATTGTTGAACATGAACGAAGAAAAGGATATCAATGGCCCAAGATAGAGCTAAACAAAAGGCAAAAGAAAGAAAAAAGATGCATAAAGTATTTTCCGTCGTTAAAAAACCAAATTGTGACCTTTAGCCCAAGGCCCTCATGGTAAGTTCAACACTAAGATTCATTAGTATCTGCAGGGGAGGTTATATAGGGCGGGAGGTCACGACGTACACAGCAAAAGTTCCAGCGGACACAGGCATAGCCCTCAGCAAAGTCGGGCCAATACCCTTCCAGAAGCCTGCAAGTCCTTCGGTAGCATAAGTCTTTTTGAAGCAGTCTGTCATACTCTTGAACTGTTGCTGAGCCCCGAAGCCATCACACTGCATCTTACTCTTAACCACATCGAACGGATAGCTGCTCAGCCAGAGTGCCTCACCCGCCAACCCACCGTAGGTGGCAACTTTGAGACTGGAGATTTCCTCGCGCTTGACGTTGTTACGCTTGGCATCTTGGTTCATCAGGTACTCAAAGGTCAAAAACCACACTCCGTAGGCTTGAATCTCACGAAGATAGGTGACATTCTGACCACGGTAGAGGCCTCGCAGCACACCACCCTGAGCAGAAAGCTTACGGATACAATCGAGAGGACCATTGTATAGCTTGTCCGCACCATGTGGCTGGGTCTGAAGGCGAATACGGACGTGCTCAATCGGTCCCGACAGAACGGAGTTGGTAATACCCGCGAAACCACCAGCCATGTAGTATTGGCCGTAAGACAGAGCGCTGTCAGCATATTTCTTCTTGTTCAGTTCTTCCAAGCGTCTCCGGGCTTCGTGGAAAGCGCCGAATTGCACGCTGACCTGTTTAGCGTTAGGGTTTGCATGTAATACAAAATAACCGGGTTTAAAGAACGAAACGCATGTGGGTAAGGCTACTTGTGGAACACTTACACATGCACCAATACCAATCAAAGGAGTCAAGGTTCCCTTATAGAAAGCATATGGGCCCTCATTTTTCAGGATCTTGCTTGCGCAGTCAAGCGCATTAGCATATTGAGTGGTGGTTTGCAACCGGACCTTAACAATATCTAGAGGCGTCAGATTGATTCCTTGACCTCAACGGCTAAGATACATACCAAAGGGTTGTCCTAAGCAAATGTTAGCTACACTATCAACGGCAAGGGGGGTTCAATAATAGAATGGGAGAAGTGGGGGAAAGCCACAAAAGGGTGTTTGAAAGATACATATACATGTGTTTGCGGGAATCCTTCCAATTCTATAATAAGATATAAGAATTGAGTGGGAATCACATGAGATGTTTACCCTCTTTGTTTACTATCACCAACAACTACCAGACTCGACAACTTACCGAGAAGTACTTGAGCGATACCGCCAGCGGCACCGGCAGTCAAGTCCTTGACTGTACGCAAGGCTCCACCGCCCTTCTCCAGATCCTCAAATGCTCTCTGCTCCATGTTAAGTGATGATTTCAAAGACAGGTCGCCGTAAGTAATATGAATGGCAACCGGGGCAAGAATTGAGAGCCAGATAGGGGAGAAAAAGGTAGAAGAGAAAGAGAAAGGAAAGGAAGCAATTGTTATTTAAGAAAAGAAATATAAATCACAAAACTGCTTATCAGAAAGACGCAATGCGGGCCTCCGATTCGGCGGAGACGCCGATGCACGTGAGGGCGGGAAAGTATGACATTACGGAGTTTACGCAGTGAAACTTTACCCAAAAGTGATTTTCCCTTACCGGCCGGAATCTTTGCCCCGAGGGAAAACCAAAAGTTGTCAACCAACAACTCCATTTTGACTCCATTATGCACCGGCGGGCGGTCTTGGAGGTGAGTTTCATTCTTCCCTTTTTGATATATCGATTGGAGTGTTCCCATTACACCTGCGCATGGTCTTTTTTCTTTGTGTTCGTCTAACACACTCGTTCCCCATTCGCAGTTATCCCGCCGTCATGGTGTTGATTGGTCCTGTGCTACTAGGCATAGAGATGCAACTTTTTCCCCAAGACTGCCATCTGTACCCCGGAGAAGCTTTCGTTCGTCTCTCCTAGCCTTTGAGTCTTCCGATTCCTCACCTCCGGATAGTGGTAGTGATGCAGCACAATCGGATGCGGCGGTCGTCAGGCCCAAATTTGGAGCTCGTTGGGGTAATAGACAAGCGCAGAAACCGGCCGGTCTGAGCCCGGCCGAACAAGCACTACGAGACTCCTTACTAGCAAAGAAGGCCACCGAGGAGCAAGAACAGCGGCGACAACAAGAAGCAGAGCAACGGCGCCGGCAAGAAGAGGAGTCACGCAGAGCGCGATGGAAACCGGGACCGCGTACCGATGGGAACAGACCTTCTTGGCGACATAATAATAATAATAATAATAACGACTTTGGTTATAACAGGCGAAGACTCGATCGCGAAAGCCAAACTCTGCAACCCGATAGGAAGTTTGAGATCAATCAACCGCGGAAGAATTATCGGGCTTCCGATTGGATTTGCCCAGATTGCCAATTCAACTGCTTTGGAAAGCATGAGACGTGCCCGTGCTGCAAAGCTGTTAGACCAGACTTGGCCTGGCCATTCGGGAAGCCAAACCATAGAGCCAAGCAAACTCCCAAGGTTGAATCCCAACCCTCAGAACAAACTCTTAAGATTCGGAAGCTCAGTCAATCGGTACTTACCGGATGGGATCAAGAACCGAAGGACTCGGGAGAACTGAGCAGTCGAGAAAATGCGCTAAGGCGGCATATGGCCAGCAAAGGGGAATCTGTAGGAGTCCAATATGTTCATGACTACGGGAACGAAGAGGAAAAGCTGGCAGCCCGGGATGCTCGCAATGAAGAAAGGGAGCGCCGCCGTGAACAATCCGAATCTAAGCCAAAGAAGGTAGCAAGTGGCACAGATCCGTGGTCATGGGATTCGTCTTCTCTTAGATTATATCAAGATGATGGTGCTGCTCAGCAAGGGAAACCCTCAAAGCGTCGCGAGAACCGCATGCAAAAAGCTGAGACATTCGACCAAGATGAGGAGGAAGACGAACGGCGCCGTCGCCGTCAAGAGCGTAAACGTCAAAAAAGAGAAAAGGGTCAGCAGAAGGAAGTGGAGTCCGCTCCGATTCCACTCTATCTTCCCGAATTTATCAGCGTTAGCAACCTTGCTGATGTTGTTGGGGTGCGGCCAGCACAATTCGTCGAACGAATGGAAGACATGGGCTTTGAGGGTGTCACATACGGCCATGTCCTTGATGCCGAAACCGCCGGCCTGGTTGTGACTGAGTTCGGTTTTGAGCCTATCTTCGACACTGGGGAGGAAGATCTTACAGCAGCACCCGAACCTGAAGACAAGTCCATCTTGCCATCTCGACCACCAGTTGTGACCATCATGGGCCACGTTGACCATGGTAAAACGACTATCCTGGATTGGCTTCGGAATTCGTCAGTCGCCGCGTCAGAGCACGGGGGTATCACGCAGCATATCGGTGCCTTTTCTGTGGCCATGCCTTCCGGAAAGACCATCACCTTTTTGGACACTCCAGGCCACTCTGCCTTCTTGGAGATGCGCCGTCGTGGCGCGGATGTCACCGACATCGTCGTCTTGGTGGTGGCTGCGGATGACAGTGTCAAGCCCCAGACAATTGAAGCGATTAAGCACGCCACTGAAGCCAGAGTGCCCGTAATTGTTGCCATCAGTAAGATTGATAAGGAAGGTGGCAACCCGGAGAAGGTTAAACAGGATCTTTCTGTGCATGGTGTACACGTGGAAGACTATGGTGGTGATGTCCAAGCGATCGGAGTAAGTGGTAAGACTGGACAGGGCATGTTGGACCTTGAAGAAGCCATCGTAACCCTGTCCGAGGTTCTCGACCACCGAGCAGACGCCCACGGCAGAGCCGAAGGATGGGTAATCGAAGGCACGACTAAGAGTTATGGCCGTGTGGCGACGGCTCTTGTCAGACGTGGCACCCTGCGGCCAGGTGATATCATTGTTGCGGGAACGACTTGGGCTCGTGTCCGCACTCTTAGAAACGAGGCTGGCGTTGTAGTCTCCGAGGCGACTCCTGGAATGCCTGTCGAGATCGACGGTTGGAGGGAGCAGCCTTCTGCTGGAACCGAAATCCTACAGGCCGACGATGAACAGCAGGCCAAGGAGGTTGTGGATTACCGTTTAGAAAAGACGGAAACTCAAAAGCTAGGCCAAGATACTATAGCGATCAACGAGGCTCGGCGTGAACTTCTTGAGAGACGTCGTCAGGAAGACTCGAAGGACAAGGAGAGTTTCAGAGCCGAACAGGACACATCCGGGCCAAAACCAACGCACTTCCTCATCAAGGCAGATGTTGACGGCTCAGCAGAAGCTGTGCTGAATTCGATCACCGCGGTTGGCAACAATGAGGTCTTTGCCAATGTGCTCCGTTCTGAAGTTGGACCGGTCAGTGAGTTTGATATCGAGCATGCAGCCACAGCCAACGGCCACATTATCTCGTTCAACATGCCGATCGACCCTGCCATGTCGCGTATGGCGGAGGTTCGCGGCGTGAAGATAATGGACCACAACGTCATTTACAAACTCATTGACGAAGTCAAAGCGATCCTAAGCGACAAGTTGCCTCCATCCGTGACTCACCGTGTCACCGGAGAAGCAGAAATCGGCCAGGTCTTCGAGATCACAGTCAAGGGAAGAGAAAAGACGTCCATTGCAGGATGCAAGGTCCGCAACGGAACCATCAACAGAGCCAGAAAAGTACGCGTGCTGAGAGGCCAAGAGAACATCTTCGATGGTAAGTACACGCATTCTGCTTCAGCCATGCCCTTCACACGCAATCTTGCTAACACACCCATCACAGGCTCCATAACTTCCCTCAAGAACGTCAAGAAAGATGTGACCGAAATGCGTAAAGACACGGAATGTGGTATCGGCTTCGAAGGCTGGACCGGCTTCCAAGTCGGCGACCATGTCCAATGTTACGAGGAGATTTTCGAGAAGAGATACTTATGATCAACCCCCCCCCCCCTTCCTTTTTTTTTACTTTACCTCACGGCATGATTCAAGATATCTGATCTCATGATCCCCCTTCTGATTACTGTATTGCTATTTGGCGTTATCGATTCACGGGCCAAACTCTTCTCTTCTGTCTAGAGGGCAGTCTTGACTTTACATGTTTAATTGCATCTGGGCCGGTGTACTTTTGTTTCAACATATGGGGTGGCAGCACAAAAAAAGTAAGAAAGAGCCATGGGTCATTTTTTCTTCTTGTTTTCATTTCATTTTTTTATTAACTACAGAGGTTCACATCTCATGTACAATATAGCGACTGTGATCTGCATAGTATAAAATCGAACGACAGGAAATGCCCAATTTTTTTGATACCAATGAGAAAAAAAAAAAAAAAAAAAAAAAAAAAAAAAAAAAAAAAAAAAAAAAAAAAAAAAAGTCAGGTCCGAAGAGAAAAAAAAAAAAAAAAAAAAGCAAAAGAAAAGGAAGGAATTAAAATGGAAAAAGTAAAAATAAAGGCGTCAGGGACAGGAGGGAGTTCAAGCAAAACAGTGCTGAGGGAAAAAAAAAAAAAAAAAAAAAAGATAATAGTATACCCACTTATAATGACGTGATAATTCGAAATTTCACCTAGTAGGTACATCGGATCTACTTCCTGGAAAGGCATTTACTCATCCACCCTCGGGAACTACGGGTACACAGTACATGACTAAAAGGAGCTTTTTAATCTCCGGGAAAGTATAGAAAGAGAGTAAACCCTTCAAAGTAACCTAAATATGACATCCCCGAACTTTCTTCCTATTCACCGAACAGGGAAGCCAAATCAAACAGGTATTCTCTGAAAGGGTAGTAAAGTAAAGCAAAGCAAAGTAAAACAAACAGAAGCAAAAAAAGCAATCTGACATACATACATACTATGCTAGCCACGTCATGAAAACAAGTTCACTTATCAGTTCGATTTGACAATAACGCAGGGAAAGAAAAGAGGGTCAATGCTTGTTTGCTTCTAGTTTCAAAGGAGGAAAACCTGGCCAGTCAACCAGGCTGCCATGATCAGAAAGAGAAAAACAAAGGGTACTAAGAAAGAAGAAAAAAGTAATATAGGCTGTAGGAGAGAGCTGAACCCTCCCCTCCCCCCTGAAGTATCCACAGCCCTTTTTTTGGGGTCTTATTGCACGCACGTCAAAGAGAAGAATGGGGGCCATTCATTAATCGATAGTATTATAGTTGAACGATCATAGGGTATCAGGCCGTTGTTCAGATTCGGCCAATGGCGGGGATACTGTGGGTCGCTGGCATTAATAAGATGGCGGAAGGAAATGAGCTGATTGGTTGGCTCGCTAAGACTTGGATTATACTGATTCATGAGTACCGAGAGCTTGGGTCAGGATTTGGTTCAGTTGGTTGATTGGAGAAAAGGAGAGAGGTGGAACCGGGCAGGATTTTGACACGAAGACAATCTTTTGAACTAGCTGATCTGTACAGTTGATGAAATACATAAATAAGGCAATTAGGGTCGCCCCCGCGCGAGCCACCTCTCTTCTCGGGCTTTGGTCCGTATGATAATCGTAACTTTTTTTTCTTGTTCTTTTTTTATTTTCTTCTCTTTCACTAACTATCGTTTCCGTATAGTTGATCATTCCTTCTCCCCCCCCTCTTTAAATTGTCGAAGTTGAATCGTCTGTCCATACGGATGAAGGACTGGTGCCCTTCTCCTCAGTGCCGGACTCTGAAGGTGTTACTGATCTTTCTTTGTCCTTGTCCGCAAGCCCCGCGGCGCGGACAGATGTCCAAGTGGTTACATCCGGTGCGGAAGCCATGGTATCGTGTAGGAACTGATTGAGTTCCTCTTCAGCGCCGTCCATGAGTTGAGGCATGTCGCGCTGGTCTCTCGTTTGCAGTTCAGCCTTCAGGGATTTGATGGCTAATGAAGCTGCGAGGTTCGAATTGATGATCCCCTCGTTATGCGGCCAAGCCATGAGGGCTCTGATCGCTTTCAAGCGAAGTGGATACCGTGGACTTCTAGCGGCCACAGTGTATAATCCCGGAATGATCCCCACGTCCAGCGTGATGGTAGGACGCTCCGGGTATTTGTTCAGGAACGCCTCGTGCGTTGTCAGAAGAGTTACATATTCGGGGGCAAAATTATCAGGCACATGCCCGTCGAACAGTAAGGCTTTAATCGCAACTAACTGACTCAGGTATTGTAATCGAATAGTGTCGGCCCCTCGCTGCTCTTTGTAGCTGAGGCTAGAATAATGCTGATCGTAAAAGATGTCGAACTGACTCCGGAACCGATTATACAATGAAAGAATTCGCTCCTGTCTGCGACTCAACTCATTATAGTGGGCCTGTACACCATCCCCGGAAAGAAGGTAACGCTTTGCAAGGAAAGGAAGGCCGACGTTTAACAGGCGGGTTACACGACATCGTGCATCTTTCAATGTCTGCAATGGACGATCGAAGTCTTCGTCTAAATATATCTCAACCTCTTCATCACCTCCGAACAGGAAGGGGCGCCCGCCGGGAACGTAATGTGAGGACTGAACGTCTAAGAATCGAAATGCCTCGACTATACTAAGGGCTACCGGTTGCGCCGAGGATTCTTGTGTCTCTTTGAGGATCCGGAGACCATTTCGCAGGTGTCCGAGAGCATTACTATAACGTCCCAACAATAACTCGGCAATGACAAAGATCAGACAGCATATTAGCATTATCTCGGGTAGTTCAGGATCCTGAGAAGCGCGGCGTCGATTCAAAAGGCCGATGGATCGAGTCGCTTGCTCGAGTGCGAAGCGGTGTCGAGGTCTTTGAAGGTCCTCGCCTACTTGCCGCATTTTGGTTATTTCCGAGTCTTCGTGAAGAGCACTTAGCACATTGGCTGCATGGTAGACGGCCGGGTCGGCACGACTCATCTGCAATGCCAGTTGTTGCCATAGTTGTGAGTCAAAGAATCCCACCAAACTAGGAACGGAGTTATGTTGGAAATAAAAGAAGCAACGTTTTTCATCCGAGGTAACGGCCCATCCTAGGCTTCCTCCTAGATCTGGAAGACCGACCAAAGTGGACGGCCTCTTTTTAATCGGCAAACGACTCTGATCGTACCCTTCGCATTTACGGCCTGTGGAAGTGCAATTATTGCATGCATCTGGAGCTTCGTCACATTTGATACGGCGAGTGCTGCAAACAATTAGCCAAAGTCGTTTTTTTCTTCTTTGTTCCCAGTTTGGTTATTGTTGTTGGTGTTGGTGTTGATATTATCATTATTATCGTCATTATTAATTTCTGGGCATTCATTTTCCATCCGGAGCAAATCTTACCGGCAGGTTCGACATCCCGTCACCGAACGCTTTACGTATCTCCTGCGTCGTGAAGGAACTGGGACTGGTTGCATTTCAAAATGAAGGAAGAGAGGGGGTGTGGAAGCCAAACAAAGGGGGGGAACTTTAAACTCGTCAGGAACAACAAATGGGTATAGACTGATAGGTCAGTCATGTGCCATGGTAAGAACTAGTATATACACCTTTTATTTGAAGTTTGGAAACAGCGGCTAGGGCTGAAGAGATCCTTCTTCGGGGCCTGGGTAAAGTTGTGGATGGCTTTAGATGCGATGGAACTGGTGTGTGTATTGAATTGGTTTCAGCCCCCACACCCGTCAGCGGGAAAGAGAAATTACGGGAGTACGTGGCCGATCGTCTACTATGTTAGTCAACTAACCAGTTGGTCCTCGGTTATTCCTTATTATTGGTTTGTTTACAACCCACTTTTCATCACATACCCTTGCCAACATGCATGGATAGAATTCTTCAGCAACTTTCCCTCCCCCCCCCCCCTTGGCTTCGCCGAAATTGCTTATTCATCTAGAGAATTGAAACTAAACTAGCTTCATCATTAGCATCTCTTCCAGGTTATTCTTTCTCATTCCATCCCTCAACAGAGAAGGGACTGCTCACCTATGCGAAAAGAAACAACCGTCGATTTAGGATGAGAATCATGCCATTAACCTGCAAAAGACACTAACATGAGAATAGCGGTGTCTATCCCATGCTAGACGATACGGTCATCTGAGTAATCTAGATCACTACCTGTGCATAATAGAAAATGAGATCATCTGTCACACTATCCCTGGTATTTTCCTCCTTTCTAACAATCCAAACTATGTTGAGAGAAGCTTACATGCCAGTTCTGCGTTGTAAGATGCTTCATTTTCTCCGATTCGATTGATTACCCCCCGAGACTCACACGAGCGAGGTACAAGATGTGATTGAGGGCAAGATCAAGTCGCGAATCATGACAACTGCTCTCTCCCTTTCATTTCTGCCCAGCATTCATAGGGCGAAAGTTGCAGAAAGAAACTTGGCCGTTTGGCCCTTGCTCCTAGCCCTTCCCACCAGATTTCTCCTTCTTCGTGGCATCTATTGCCTAGTTGAATACTTTTCTTGACAATGAAGATCCGTGTTGGCCCTGAATTCATCCCGATGGTGGCCTGTGGTGTGATTTGAGCTGGTCCCTCTGTTCTTTTCTCTCTTTGCGTGAAATTTGGCTTCCTAAAATCGCGGGATACAACAGTCCTACTATTTACACAGCCTTTGTTCTCATTCTACCTTTGATCGAATGCTTACTGGAGGATCTTTGAGCTACTCCGCAAGTCCTCATGAAACTTGTGATCTCAACGTGTGCTTCTACACGCTGTTCTTCTAGCTCCTGAACTCTTAACGACGTAATGCTTTGAGCCTCATGATCTTTCGTTCTGAGGGCATCGTTGGTATTCCGTCGTCGAGCTGGCTTACCTTGCAACTAGCTCTTCAAAGCATGATTTGGCTCCAAAGTTAACAGTTTCTATCAGAAGTCGTCGGTCCGAATTTGAACAATTACCGGTTTAGACATTCCACATCGAACCCTTCCTCAACAACCTGGAGAATAGCATCTCGACAGCTGCCGTTTCCTCCACACAATGGCCTTTTGTCCGAGTGTTAATCATTTTATATGCATAATTCGACGAAACGGTCATACTTGAAGACTACTCACCGCGTTGATGAGTAAAAAGGCGGTCTCCAATTGATACCCTGCGTGCCCAGTTGATACCCTCTATAGTACTGCGGACGGTACCGGCCCTTCTCGTTTTAATACGATTCGAAGTTGTTAAAGCGGACTTTACGTTAAGTGTAGACAGCTTCAGGACTTTCTCGTTACCCTGCCCTTAGAGGCTGTACTATGTCATTGTCTATGTATTTTGGAACCTTGTCCCATCTGGTAAAGTGTCATTCATCTCTTCCCAGCACATTTGGATACCCAAAACAGATCCATGGTTTATACGATATTCTTTTCTCCCCTATTGAGAAGTTCCTAGAAAGGTCTATCACCAGCTAATATCGCCGGGCTTAAGTGGTTCTATCAGTGCTTATACCCGGTGTTCCCTGTGTCACATCAGTGATATGAAGTTGATCTGGTTTGCGAGAGCCGATCCCACCTACGTTATTAAAGGAGGGGCATTGCTTACATTCCATGGAAGTCCATTTGACCAAGAGTGGTACGCTCTCCAGCGTCATTGCTGATCCCTAGACCGGGAGGTAGCCCAGCGAATCATATTTTCGCGCCTTTTTAGGCTGTTGGACAAGACTCCCATTATTCGCAGCTACACTAGTAGCGCGTTCAATGCCGCCCATGTTCTGTACCAGACTGGACGTGGTGCAGATGCGTAAAGCTCCATGTTATGCCTCCAAAGAACAACCGGTCTAGAGCCCACCCGAAGTCTTCTTTACGGACCGTGGCGAACTTTATTTCATTTCGGCCCCTTCTCACTGCTCGCTCATTTTATTTTTATTTTTATTTTATTTTTTATCTCACCGAATATACTTGACAAGGTATCGGGCTAGAGTACCTAATTCTGCAACCTAAGCCAGCTACTGAAACTAACAAACTATAAAAGTCGCTGAACGCTTCATTCAGCAGGAGCCTGGTGCAGTCTATGTCACCAACTCTTCTATACATAGACTACAGTAAGTTAAGGTCGGAGATCACCCTTTCCAGGTAAGATCCCGATCACTCCACAGAGGGAAGAACCGGAGACTCGGAGGATCGGAGGACATCCGGAACCTCGGTTGCTTCCTAAAACGGATACCGGGTCCAAGCCCTAAAACAAAAGAACAAGATATGGTTTTTGGTACTAGTGGATCAAGATTTACTAGGTCAATTTCGTGTTCGATCCTGTGTAGACAGAATTTGGGTTGTGTGGGTAGACTATTGACTGTTAAATTAATATGGCTTGGTATTGCTAGGAGTGGGCACTATTGGGTCAATCAATACAATTAAGGGATAATGCAGGACAGTCTGGACTCTGGTATACTCTTCTAAGATAAGTAGCGGAATGCGGTTCCGCAGATGGTCTAAACAATAGCGTCCTAAAAGGGGATGCGCTCTGTGAGTTGTCGTTGGGCATAAAGACTAACGGTTATCTGGTGGGTAAGGTATATAGATTTGGCAGGCAAAAATTGACTCGGCTTTCCCGACTGCCGTACCAACGTGAATGCGTCTGTAAGCTTGGATAGGTGATGTCAAATGTTCAAATAGAACTTGTGCATGTGCATGATTGTGACTGTACACAGATGCAACCCGTTTCTTTCGTAGTATTTCTATTTATACCAACAAAGCAACTATCTCGCCTTCCAACGAACCCTCCCCACCCACTTGGCCCAATCTTGTACGTCCTGTCTCTCCATGATCCTATCGACCGTATACCACTCTCGAGCCAGCTCCTCATTACTTGCCATCCGATGCACAAAACTATGACACGCCCTACAGAGCCACGCAACGCTATTTAGCACCCACTCATCGTGCCATCCCTTCTTGAGCACCTTGGCATGCACACCCCTAGGAATCAAGTGATGATACGACAACGGGATCCAGTCCCGCTCGCAGATCTCACACGCGTCGGTACGAGTCGTCGCCCAAACAGGCGGCGGTTTCGTGACGGCGGGAATGTACTCAATGACGACTTTGTAGAGAAAATCAGGCACGTCCGTGGGGTCTGGAATGATACCGTAGACGGAGAGAGACTCGGCCACTGAGACAGGGATCTGATCGAGAAAGGAGCGCGGGGGAGCGCTGACGTATTGCTCTAGACTAGCATCATGTTGGACCGCGGAGTACGACAGGGTTTGAAGGAAGGTGGGGAGGGAGGAGAATGTTTCAAATGCGATGAACTGATTTTCCCAAACCAGATGGGTGATTTGATTTCATGTTAGTTTGGTATCATGCCATCTTGTTAGTCTGTTTCGAAATTGCGGGGTGTCGCAGGATTGTTTCAGAGAGGGGGATCTTTGTTGTTGTTGATTGTTTTTGTTTTTGTTTTTGCTGTTCTTTTTTTCTTCTCACGACTCACGTACGTCAATGAACTCGGCAACTTCTTCGGGATTTGTTCTTCGGGTTGTTGATGATTCGTGAGCCTCGGTGTCGATCTTGGGACTGTTGTTGCGCCTGGATTTGGGCCCTCGGCGCTTTGCGCTTTGGGGGGGTCTTTGCGCGTCGGTTCTTTCTACGATCGCGCTGGATAGACACTCGCGGAAAATTGGGTAGTTGGATTCGTTTTCTGGAGTGGTCATTGGGAATGTATTTTGCTTTGGTAAGAGGCCGTGAAGGGGGTTTGAAGAAGGGGGGCAATGATTCAAGTTGTAAAACTTTAGGGGGGTTCCCGAGCATTGACATCATGCTTCGTATCTCCGCGGGGTTTAATCTCCGATATGAATCCTACCACTCCCGAGCATTCTGGATCGTTGCGTCCCGTTCTCATCCAGTCTTACAAGACTTCATTCATGATGGACAACCCGATCGTCGTCGCGTTTGATATCTATGGTACTCTCCTCTCACCCGGGTCTATAGCCAAGGATTTGGTAAAGTACTGCAGCGATGAGGACCAGGCCCAGTCACTTGCAACGCTATGGAGACGTTACCAGCTGGAATATACCTGGAGACTGAATAGCATGGGTAGGTTACAACTTTGCTACCTGAAGCATGGTCTTTCGGACCCCAGCTTATTGGCCTGTAGGACGCTTTGTAACCTTCGAGGAAGTCACACATAACTCTCTCGACCACGCTCTACGTGATACAGGAATACTACTCAGGACCGAGGAGGTGAAAGATCTGCTTGCAGCGCACGATAACATGGCCGCTTTTCCGGACGTAGAACCAGGTTTAGACCAGTTAGCGAGGGCTGAAGATATTAAACCTGTGATCTTTACCAATGGCACTTCGGACATGGTGTCCAGGTCTGTTCTTCGATCAGGGCCATTGTCGCGTCACGCAGAGACTTTCAAAGATCTCATTAGCGTGAATGATATCCAGAAATTTAAGCCGGCACCGGAAGTCTACAATTATTTGGCGCAGAGAGTGGGCAAAGCTCCGTCTGAAGTTAACCACATATGGCTGATCAGCTCAAATCCGTTTGACGTAGCTGGGGCTCTTAATGTCGGAATGAAAGTCATTTGGATTGACCGACCGGGCCTAGGATGGTCGGACCGAGTTGCACCGGAGCTTAAACCAACTGCGACTGTGAAGAGTCTACGAGAAATTCTAGATGTAATTCGAGATTGTACGTGATGGTTTGATGCAAGTGTATTTTTTCACTTTTCGTTTTCACTTTCAATTTTTTATTTTTTATTTCTTATTTTTCTCATTAAGCGAGGTGATGCGCATTTGTGGACGCTCATGGAGAGTGTACGCTGTAAATATTTCCAAACGCTCCACACAAAAAGAAGAATTTGGGGTAAGGCAGCAAATTGCTCTAACCTCCTATTTCCCCTCCAGAAGCCCACGGTGTAGAGAACCTAGGAGTGAATAAGGAGGTGGTTCAGTTTATGTATGGAAGAAAGAAAAAACATGAGGCCGAGGGGAAGAAATTTTTGCTTATATACCGTGCTACTGACCGCCTTTCTTATCGATAAGGCCATTGTAGTCTTGGCGTTCCCATTGTGTATTAGTACAGGTCACAGGAGATCCATGAAATCATCTCTTGTCAATGTCCCTTCTCAGATCTCAACTACTCTTTTTAAAACCCTTGCTTTAATTTAATAAACTTCGTTGTGGGCACAATCTACATCCTTCAGCTTTTGTTGCCATGTCCAGGGCGTGGGATACGAGCAGAGCAGCTTGGTTCTATCCTTTTCGCGTCAGTTTATTGTTTGTTGCCTACTTCACCGTCCTGAGAACTGACCGAGACGTAGGGTGTTTACTACTTTGCATCGCATCGCTTTCTTTGGCCGCTGTTTAAAACTCGACTGATACCTATTGTGCTGCTGTCGGCTTTCATCTACGTCCTACTGTTCCTCTTCGCCTACTTGCCCCAGGTCGCCTTTCTCGCTATCTTTCAAGGCGCCAGTGCCTGGATCAACGGGGCCTTTCTTGTTCTCGGAGAAGGGGCCGTGGTTGTGGCGGCGCTTTTTGAGGCGTTCTTTGTGGACGAGACCCTAGTGGATATCTTCGACGCAGTACTAGTGAATGAGGGTCACGGTGAACTAGTCACTACTTCGCGGGTCCTTTATCCGCAAGGTGACGACGTTGTTCAACGACTGGGTAAGCCGATTCGTAGCGCCGTCTATGCACCATTTTCTCTGCGACAGATCGTGGAGTTTATTGTGCTCCTGCCTCTAAACTTTATTCCGGTGGCCGGGACACCGATGTTTCTTGTTCTTACTGGCTATCGAGCGGGTCCGTTCCACCATTGGCGGTATTTTCAACTGTTAGATCTCCCGAAACAACAGAGAAAAGAACGAATCCGCCGCCGACAGTTGCAGTACACTACGTGAGTGCCCGTTTTTCGTTTTCTGTCGATCCACTGGGGCGTGCTAACCGTGGATACTGCAGGTTCGGAACGGTGGCTTTGGTCCTGCAGTTGGTTCCGGTTTTGTCCATGTTTTTTCTGATGTCCACTGCCGTTGGCTCAGCACTTTGGGTCGTGGATCTCGAGAACAAACACGATCAAATAGGGAGAAGACCAGGTCAAGTGGGTGATTTCCGTGAATATCACGACGAGGATAACAATTTGATTCCCTGATTTGATTCCCCGATTTGTGTTTATGTAATTTTTTCTTTCTTTCTTTTCCCCTCCTATTCCTATAATATATAATAGTACGAGAATGTAGATATATATCCATACGAAGTTGTGGTACTTGGTTTCACATTCCGTAAACTAGATCAAATTAAGTCAAATTTGTCATCTCCCGTTTGTTTGAATCATGAGCAAAAAGTCCGGAGTGTTTGGCTTTCCGTCATCCGAATTGGAATTTTAGACTCTTCTTATCTTCTTAAAAGTTAAGAGTATGTGAGAGATTGAGGGATTTTCAAGGGGAAAGCCTTCAGACCCCACCGGTTATCCACATCTTTCTATTTTCTATTTTCTTCTTCTTTTTCTTTTTTTCTTTTTTTCTTTTTTTCTATTCTCGGTGACTGAGAAGTTAGATGGGCTGAAGTGGCGGATTGGAACCCCCTGAAATGCTAATGCTGCTAAGTCGAGGGTAGTAAACTCTGTTGACATTTTTCTAGTCTGAATTAACCAGTCAGTGCTCTGATTTCGCCCCAGAATCACCCCATCTAATTAATCATAGTGTGGAATCGGTGCAGATAAAAGGGAACCCTAGAGTGGGGATGGACCCAAAAGTCGACAAGTTCTCACTATTGTTTGGATTAAGCGCTGATTTGTTCCTTCCAAAAGCCGGCAGCGGGTATGATGCACGGTCACGTGGGAAACATTGTTCATGGAGAGGCCAATGGTCCTCACCTTCGCATCTGCCAGCGGATTTATGCCCACTTTCGGAGGGAAAGGCGTGAGCCAAGTATCATTAAAATCCATTCTTGGTTCCACCCCTCTCTTCCATATCAGTCACTCTCTTGGTTGTTTGGTTTTCTTTAATTAGGCCTGGAAATCCCGAAGCCGTTGGGAATCCGATGCGACCATTTTTGAGGCTGACTGCGACTTAGGGTCTAGCCGTTTAACTTCCGTCTCAGTAATCATCAAGGAATTAACTCTTTTATCAGCATATCATCCGACGAGCGTCCCTGCAGATCTCTCGTGATCAGCCCCAACTCAACTACCCAGGAAATCACCGAGGTATTTTCATTTACAGGGGACAAGATATCGCAAATCCCAATCTGCGGTGTCATACTATGCGAAACACTGGTGCATTGGTATAAAGTCCAAAACAACCCGCCAATGCCGTAGGCCCATGGATTCCACCTAAAGCATGGAAACGGTCGCTACCTTACACCTATACCCATGTACCAGAGAACCAGGCTACGGAAGGCTTGCGATGCCTGCAGTATTCGCAAGGTGAAAGTGAGTGTCTAGACGTCGCGGCACGTTCCCTTACACGCTCTCTCTAACGGTTACAGTGTGATACAAGCGGACCGCCCTGTCGTTCGTGCGCAAGCTTGGATATCCCTTGTACTTATGAGAGACCGAGTAGGCGTCGTGGCCCGCCCAATCGCCATGCAGAAGCACTCAAAAGACAAAAGTTAGGAGCATCTCCAGCTGTTTCTCCAACCCCATCGGACCACACGTCACCCGATTCTACGGCTTTACTGGGCACTCCGCAACCTTCTACATCAGCAGATTTATCCTTAGAATCAATATGTCCCATCTCCACGATACGACTATTAGTTGACGATTACTTCACCTATATCCACCCTTTGATTCCTGTTCCACACGAACCCACCTTCCGTGCTGCTCTGGAACGACGAGAAGATGTAAACAACCGCATCTTTCTAGCCCTCGCGGCATCCATGATCGGCGCACTTGTGGCCTCGTTCCCTAGAAGGCCGAAGACCCATCTGCGGACAGAAGCAGAGAAGGCGGCCTTCCCACACTCTCTAGCGCTGGTCAAGAGGTGTCGCGATGTGGCTGTGCAGGCAAGAGGTGCAGGCTACCTCGATCGGAGTGCCACTGTTTACGATGCTGCTATTAGCTATTTTATGTCAGTTTGCTCGGGGTACATGTATAATATGCGACAATGCCGCTCTTACCTTGCTGAGTGTTTAACGATGTTGCACGTGTACGATTTATGTGGCAATTCTGCCCGATTGCGGGCCGGAAGTCCTACGAGTCCCAATTCTTCTTCATCACTCTTATCGCATGATCACTCAACCGGACCGATCGATAGCCAGCCAGATGTGATAGAGCTGGAATTGGGACGACGTTTATTCTATACTGTTTTAGTCGGATACCGGACCTTACAGCAGGTGGGGTCTAACGATTTTAGTTTTCACGTTCCACCTGAAACCACAACTGCACGGTATCCTCCCTTACCGCTTGAAGTCGACGACGAGTATATCTTTCCGACGCATATCGAACGGCAACCCGCTAGTAAGGTGTCCCGTATGTCGGGATTCATCCTCAACGTCCGTGTATTCAACTCATACAACCAAGTTTCGGCCTGGGAAACTGCGTTTGGTAGCGGACAGCCCTTCGACTGGGAACGACAAAGGGCCGCTATCTGGGAGAGCTTGCAGAATGCTAAAGTTGCCGTTGCCGATGCGCCCAGAGAGTTATTGCTTTGGGAGCAATCTCCATCATTAAGTCCGTATCCTCTTAATGATGCGCATCGACGGCGGTACATACAATACGAGATCCAGAAGGCCAACATATACGCAAGCCAACTCGGAACCCGGTCGTACTTGGTAGAAAAGTACTGGACTCTTTACGGTGCTTGGAAGACATATCACCAGCCCAGACCGGCCCCGCACATCAAAGTGGAGGAGGAACCCTTCCATATGAATGGTGCCGATGCAGAAGCTCAGTCAGACCACATCGGGAGAACAATGGCGGAGGAGCGCCGGCTGGTGATCCGAGACATGTTCATTTTACTAAGGTCGATCAATGAGATCAACATGGAGCCCAACGGACCCAGCTTTGTACGTCTCTTCTCCCTCTCCATCAGCTACATGGTACTAACCGCGTTATTCAGACCACCAAAGTCCGCCAGGTCGCCTCTACACTCCTTAACCTCCCCCACCCAAACATGGAACCCGCCCATTCCACTGCCTTAACAGCGGGTCCGCACCCTTTGACTGTGGCCGAAGCTGAATCCTACCTCCACGCTTTCATCGACGTGCTCATGCGTCTGGAGAGTATGGCCGTTCCGAGTCCGGGGTTCGAAACCAGCCCCTCGATCAACGGCCACGCAACGAGCTACCTCAGTGATCATGACCGTGATGAAGAAGAATTACGCCAATGGGCTAGCCTAAAGGAGGTTCAGGCCCAATTTGCCGTAACCGGAGGCATGTTCTCCGAGTTGTAAAAATGGCACATGCTCATTTATTTTCCTATGTAGATACATTTTTCATGTACGGCATATAGATGATGTTAGGAGCTACGATGGAGTTGGATCGGGTTCGGCGTGTCTCTGTGTGTATTCGGATGGCGCATTGATATCCTGTTGCATTTTGAGCATATATCTATCTGTAAATAGCGATGATTCCCTGTTTCCATCCCTTGAGAGCACAACAATCAACCCAATAATTACTATTGAACAACTCCAAACAATTACATTCATATAATCTACGCTCTACGAACCAGAACAGAAATAGGACAAAACACTCAATTAACACCATCAATGCATACACTATTACAGAGAAAAGAAAAGCGTATTTTTATTCAAAAGAAAACACCCCCAAAGACAAGATAAACAAGTAAATAAATGAATGAATGATAGGATAACAACTCAACCCCGATCCGTGACAGTAACAGTCTTCGTCTCCGTAACGGTTTCCTTAAAAGTGAGGATATCTTTCTCCGTCACGGTAATAACCCTCAGTGAGACCGGGACCACGGCTAGCGAGCCTGGAGCTTGAGAAGTTGTGACTTGTGAAGCTGTACGTTCGGAAACGAATGTCGGGATTGGGGATGCGGTAGTTGTGGGCTGGACGGTTGTGGATATTATGATTGTGATTAGTTGGGTTGATGTTGATGTTAGATCTTGTTGGGAGTTTGTCTGGGATGGTGATTTCGATGATGCGGGGCTTTGTGTTGATGATGTTTTTGTTGGTGGTATTGTTGTTAGTGGGGGTGGTGGTGAAAGGTCGAATGTATAAGGTACTGTTATGGTTTGGGTTATGGAGCCGTCGTCGACGATGACTACTATGTCGGGGGCGGAGACGGGCGTCTGGGTGGCTTGTTTGTTGGGGACTCCGATGAAGGGTGATTGGGTGATTTGGACTTGGGGGGAAGATTTGGTTTGTTGGGTTGTTGTGCTTGGAACGAGTAACGGGGCGATGGAGGATGGTATGGGATGTACCGCGTTCTGGGTCGGTGGGTTCTTGGCTATGTTTGGAAGGATGTTTTGGCTTGTTTGGGATGGAGTGGCCATATTGGAGACTGTGGGTGAGAGGGTTGTGGATTTGGATAGTCCAGTCGAGGTGTTTCCGTTGGCTTGGTGTGAAGTCGCTGGCGAGCTTGGTGCTGCTGCGCTAGACTGGATGAGTGTGTTCGTGGCGCCTGCTTCTGGTAACTTGCTGATCACGCCTGCGGTAGGACTGGAGGGGATAGCAGTCCTCGAGATCCCGGTCGATGGTGCCTTCTGTGACGAGGAAGCTCCGAACAGGCCGGTAGATACTCCTAGGGAGTGTGAAGTTGCTGCAGAGGGTAAGCTTGAGGTTCTCCAGGAAGAGATGCCTGTAGAATTGGCGACGGAGGGCCCTCCTGCGTATTTGGAGGAAGATACTGTATTCCCAGAAAGTGCAGTTGTTACTACAGAATTGGATTGTGGGTTCTCGCTTTTGACTGTTGAGATTGAACCTGATGGCAGTGCTGGTATCTTGGTTGAAGAGATAGCTGTGGAGCTACCGACTTTCGTGTACACAGTAGGGGTGCTGGATGATATAGCAGGAGACGAACCAACGGGATGAACGCTTGTGATAGGACTCCGAGTCGACTCTTTGGACAAAGTGACTGCTATTGTAGGTAAGATCTGTATTGGGGGCCCCGAGGCAGAGTTCGAGATTCTAACGTCGGCATACGAACCCATGGATCCGAGTGTGCTTCGCGAAGCAAAAGATGTAGAACGGCTCATAGAATGGCCTTGCTCACTAGAGATAGCCGTCAAATGATCGATCAGGGTCTCTGAGTCAGTTTCCCCCTGATCCTCGCTTGAGATAGGATCATCGCCCCAGGGATCATTGTCATCATCTGTATTATCGGAAGCGAACTTTGGGGTCTGTAGTGGTTTTAAGGAAGCACTAGAAGACTCCAAAGTCTTGTAACCTAGGAGTGAACGAGGGAGGATGATCGGGCCTGCCGAACAAAGGACAGCGACAAGATAGAAAACGAGAGTTGTATATATGAGATGCATTTTTCCGAGCATAATCAGAGGAATAAATTAGAGGGTTCGGGCAAAAGAGAGCGTAGGAGGTGGTAATATCAGATCGAATTGACATTATATGAGACAGCGACTGGAGTCAGCTCGAAGTAAACAATCACACATTTTGGCTGAATAATGAATGACGGCTTGAAAGAACGATAGTCTCTGACAGAGACGAAGTTTTTGAACAATGCGAAATTGCGTTCCGGGAGAGGCAGGGTTTTAAAACAATGCAGCAATTCCTTTGCAAAATTACCTGCAATTGTTTCTGATGTCATTGACGCTGCCATGACAAGGGCCCAGTACCATTGTGAAGATTCTTTCAGATGCGATTGTGCCATACGGGTCTTGAAAATGCGAATGGTTGGTGGCTGAGAGGTTGGTTTGGCGCCGACAAAGCAATAGTGCTGCAGCAAAGCGCCGACGCACTGGACGGCTGCATTGATTGGTACTGGGACTTCAAAGCATCAATTCTGAAACAAGTTGTCACGGCTTTGGGCCCGTTGACAACAATTGAGAAGTCAAGTGGGTTGTGCCCAAATAATTGCTCCAGTTCCTGAAAACATTGCGGAGTCTTCTTAGGTTTCTTGTGTAACAATGATGCAAATGGCTTTGGTCTTTCTCCATTCATGTAGAGGCGTTAAATGCCCTTTTTCGTAATGATGATTGTTGCCCGACCGGAGGCAAGACAGTAAGTAATTGGGATGAAGTTCATTCAGTCAATGGTGTCAGGTGGTCAAACATTCACGCCTGAGGTATACAATACATAACAGCTTCGACAGGTGATTTGACAGCAGGTATAACAATATCTGAATATCTCATTCAAAAGCCTACATGATGACATTTATAAATTAACGAACTACTAAGCAATAAAGCTTTGGACCTAAGCATGCTACAGCGTACAACCAGTTAGTATTACCGCAAACCTGGAAGCATTCCCTCTTTTTCCCTTTTCAAGATCAGCCGTTCTCTGCGATTCTTATCGTAAAATCACAAAAAGGAAACAACCAACGTACGAGAACGTAGTGCTTAAGCAGGTGGGGGAGGAGGTGGCGGCTGATCGCTGGGAGGCTATAAAATAAGTTAGTACGAATCCGCTCAAGTGACAAAGGTCCTAAAGAAAATACATACTGGAGGTGGAGGGCCGTCACCAGGAGGAGGTGGAGGTGGAGGACTGCCGCTAGAGCCATAATACATAGATGGCATGCCCGGTGGAGGGGGAGGTACACCCATGCTAGAAGCGCCAGGAGCGCCCATTCCGGGAACAGGAGGAGCATATCCACCATAAGCACCGTAGCCGTAGGCAGCCTGTCCACCAGGTGGTGGGGGCGGAGCTTGCTGCTGCCAAGGTGCAGCAGCAGCACCAGGAGCTCCGTAACCGCCTTGAGAGCCATAGCCATAATCGCCACCACGGCTTTGTGCCCATGGAGCTGCGCCTCCTTGGTCACGCGATCCGTAGTCGTCACGGCGGCTATCCCGGCCGCGCTGCTGCCATGGTGCGACGTCGCTAGGCGGGGGTCCCCGCTGCCATGGCTTGACATCGCGGTCGTCATAACCCTGGTCGGGACCAGCTTCAATACGGCGAGGGATGTGACCATCTTCGCCAGGAGCACCTCCAGACAATTCTTGCATAAGTTGCTATGAGCAGTGTTAGTCAACGCCTCAGTATTGGCCAAAAATGTATAGCTTACCTCCATCTCACGGTCAACAGCATCACCTCCACCGATAGCTCTACGGCCACCACCGTAGCCGGCATTGTTGCGCCAGTCGGTGCCGCGCTGACGATCAGGACAATCACGAGCCATATGACCAGCATTACCACAGACGCGACAGATGATGTTCGCGGTGAAGTTACGCTGCTCGGGGCAGTCATACTTGCGATGTCCAATTTGTCCACCTAAAAGGGAAAAAAAAAAAAAAAAAAAACGAAAATTAGCGGGTCTTGATGCAGTCTGAAATAGCAACGAGCACTTACAGTTCTGGCAAGCCTGGTTCTCATCATCACGGAGGGTACCGTTAAGTGCGGCGAGTTCACGCAGTTGGTTCCGCTTGAGCTCGTTCTGGCCCTCTGGGATCGATGCAGCCTTTTTATTGCAGTTAGCGACCTTTGCCCGGTGAACCATTTAAGGCTGATTCGACTTACTGTTTCGATAACGTTATGCACCAACTTCTTCGCCTTGTTAACCTTTTCTTCAGTATCGGCCATGATCAAACAATGAAGATCTTCTTCCTGGTTGCTAGCATGAGCGGCATCAGACCGTCCTTTCCCTTCCTTAACGGAACCCTTGCCTCGGATAGCAATCTTAGCACCGGATTCGGTTTCCATCTTCTTCAGGGTGTTACCACGAGGACCTATGAGTAAGCCAACTTTAAAAGGTAGCAAAGAGCTAAGTGTTAGTTCAAGCTGTTACGTGAAAAATAATGGAGAGCAATGATAAGAATGTGCAACATCAAGCAGCAAGGGTTAGCACGAAGCGAGCCGAAAAGGCATCGACGGGCGATGTCTTTCTCACAAGCCCGACTCCAGCAAGATTCATGGAACACACAACACAGGAATGGTTAGGAGTTAGAGGGTTAGTTATCATACTGAAGTTAATCTCTGGATAGTCATTCACTGGAACATAGACCTTTTCCTGCGTCTTGGTAGGACGTCTGTAGTCAGAAGGCGGGTGGTAGTTAGGAATGGTCTTCATGGCCTTTTCAACGAGCTTGTGTCGCTCATCCTCGAGGCGCTTGCGGTAACGGTATTCCCTAGTGTTTACACGTCTGCCAAAGTTATCGTACTGGGGCGGAGGTGACGGAGACCTATAATTGACGATGATTGTTAGCAGACCAAAAGTTGAAGCTGAAGGGACAAAAAAAAAAAAAAAAAAAAAAAAAAAAAAAAGAACATACCTGTCACCGTCCGCTGGAACGACATCGTTAATACGAAGCTTCTGGCTGATTTCCTCAATACGAAGATGCAGCGTGTAAGCCTCGAGCTGTTCGTTGGTAAAGTTTGCCATGATCATCGTGGGCAAGCCCATGAGACCGGCGGCCTTGTTCTCTTGCGCATCACCCCAACGGTTACGCTTCTTGCGCTTCTTGACACCGTCAACCGGAGGTTCAGCTAAAAAAAATTATATATAAGTCAGTTAACTGCGCAGCCTCGTTAAGCAGTTAAAATTTCCAAAGCCAAGGTGACATACCTCGAACAGGACTTCTACCGCGCTTGTGATCTCCGAGAGACGACGGAGTAGCCGTACGGCTCTCGTCGTCCCCGGGATCATCACCACCGAACCGTCTACGTCCCAGAGGGACGTTGTTCGAGCCTGTGATTCCCTGATTACGCCAGGCCATATTTCCTGGGCTGCACTGCGATACAATATTAATATGCCGCTCGATATGATACGAATAGCAAGATTAGTGGTAAAAGAAGGTTAAGAATGACATTAAGGCGGAATTGAATTGCAGGCAAGGTGGCAAAGGCTTTTGTACCCACGTGATTATCCTGACTAAGCTACCTCGGGGGTTTCCAAAAGGAGTAAGAACGTGAGATAACTGAACAATTAGTGACATGTATTAAATTGAACACAATAGTTCATTAATAAATTATTGTATACATATATACATTGCATTAAAAAAAATCCATCATTTAATCACACAGCAAAGATCCAGAAAAAAAATATACATCTCAGAAACAGATCACTCAATGTTTAGCATCCGTCTTCATGCCCTGCTGGATCCAGCTCTTAGATGAGTTAGCATGCTCCTCCATCGCCTTTTTATCCTTCAAGAGTTCCTTAATGGTATGAGGCGAAGGCACATGGCGACCCTTCTCCACGCCCTCTCTAGCAGCCATGCGCTCCTCCCACGCCTTCAGGTGCGGGAACTCATCAATCTCGACACCAGCCCATCCAGCGGCCGCAACCCATCCCCAGTGAGAGATATCCGCAATACTGATATGGTCGCCAACAAGATAACCGGACTTGGAGTTCTCCAATTGCTTCTCAAGCACGCTGTACAACCGTCTCGTCTCGTTGGTGTAACGGTTTACACCGTACTGGATGTGCTCGGGTGCATAGCGCACGAAGTGATTGGCCTGACCCTGCATGGGACCCACGCCGGCATTTTGGAAGTAGAGCCAGCTGATAGTATCATAGTACTCGCGGGTACCCTTGGGGTAGGAAATCTTGTAGTCCTTATCGTATTGCTCGGCAAGGTAGGTGAGGATGCTGCCGGATTCAAAAATGTTGATCTTCTGGCCGTCGGAGAAAGTGTCGGTTAAGGCGGGAATACGGCCATTGGGGTTAATTTCGAGGAACCAGCTGGAAAATTGACAGTTAGTACATTGATCGCGCGCTTCCAAACAAGAGGCTTCTTACGGTTCTTTCTGGGTGTTCTTGCTTATTTCGATTTTCTCAACCTTATAAGGAAGTCTGTCATTCGTCATTAGTCGAACTATTCGAGAAGGAATAATAATTATTGTGAAAGGCTGAGACATACCCTAGTTCTTCCAGCGCAATGGAGATCTTGATGCCATTGGGAGTCTGGGCAGTATACAAAGTGATGTCAGGGCGGCTCATCTTGAAGGATGATTGAAAACTATAACTCCGATTGGATTGAATTTGTATCGAGCGATGCAAACCACTACGGCAGAGTGAAAGTAAAGTTGATTTAGAATGAAATCTCGAGGCAATGGCTGGTTTAAGAAGCATTTTGGCAAACGATAAACCCCGCGATTTGATGATTAATGGATGATGCAGACCTAGTCATCATCTCATTAGCCCCACATGCGGTTGATTTCTAAGCTGTCATACACTTTCTTATATTGCGCCATCAACAGCTAAACTACAGAGAAAGTGGGTTCTAGTGCATTCTGTTAGAACGAAACTTGGGGCCAAAAGGAACAATATACTAAACCTATTGGCGCAGCTGGAAAGAAAAAGAAAGGAAAGGAAAGAGGGAAGAGGTACACGGCAATCTTAAGCTACAATGAAATGATTATGGTTGATTAAGCACACACGCATATAAAACTGTTATAAATATGAAATTCAGACCGCAACCATACGGCACTTATATAACCTGTCGCTATTGGCCAACATAAAGACAACAATATATATATGTACTCTGAAAATCGCTCGTGTATAGTACCTGCAGAAATGTGAAGTGGACGATGTTGAGATGAGGTAGTAGACAGATCCCAAAACCAGAGCAAAGTGACCCCCAGGAACTGCCTACCTCGCCTCTTGCCACTACCAAGTGAAACTTTCTTCGATGAAATCGACCTGTGTTTGATATTGTCTCTTGCGGCAGACTCTTCGAACATCATCACTCAAACCGCCATTTCCACAGACAAGCACGCCCATCGCACCCAATTGGGTGTCAACCTCCATACCGATGAGGGTATCGATGTTGGGTCGGCCGGGGAACATTTGGACCGTGTTGCTTGGGCTCTGGATCTCCTTTGTGTTGCGCGGGCGTGTAACAAACAGCATGATGCGCAAAACTTCCCGCCGACCATCCATAGCCAAAATGCTGGTCATCCAGGGGCGAATCCATTCAAGATGTTCCGGAGATTGAATGATCCAGACCAGCGTCACCCGGCGTGCTGCAACGGTGCCCTCAGAATATCCCTGAACTAAATGACGGACGAATGGCACTTGGTGGGTGATACCCACACCTCCCGCGAAGAGAACAACAGTACCATATGAGTCCATCGAATGAATACTGCCATAGGGCCCTTCGGCATAAGCGCGCAAAGTTACACGAGAGTCTGGAGCGGCCAGGGCTCGCTTGAACAACTTGTCGGTGAAGCCAGTCCGGCGGCGAATCAGCAGAGACAGGCTTGTGTGCTTTGTCCCAAGCATATCCTGCTGAGCCATCGGAAGACCCTTCTCGTCCGTAACAATCTCCTCTGTTTCACTCCAGCCGACAGAGAAAGGGTGAGACGTCCATAATCCGATAGAGGGCATATACAGGTAGATGTGCTGGCCAGGTTTGAATGTCCATGGTCGAGCCATCTTCAATGTAAGCCTGATGGCATCTCCAGGGAGAGCCTCCACCAACGCTGTGGTAGACTTTCGGCCAATATTGCGGTACACGAGGATAACAATCCGCGCAGCCCTCTCAAGCGCCCAAAAAACGATAGCAACGAGCAGGTATGTTTGTGCGGGAAGCCCGTTGAGATGGACCCATAGGAAGCCAAAGGAGAGCGCAGCGAAGATGATATGCAGGTGGAGAAAAGTCTCGTAGAATGCATGGCGAATCGGGGAAGGAGAGTGCAGCATGAGTGCGACAAATGCAACTGTAGCCTAAGACAGAGTGAGCCAACGTCTACGACTACAATATTCATCTAGACCACTTACAATCAAACCAACCAGGAGGAAAGTGCTATGCCCAAGGGCATTACCAACCGCGCTCCAGCCAACTGAGAAATAGTCAGTACCCAACCCTAGAATATACAGGATGTAGGGAAGGAATTACTCTTTTGGGATTTAGGGATGGCCCAAGCGAAGACATGGGCGAGGGTTTCAAACACGACGATACGTGCCAACCAACGGTGGATCAGATTGTAAGTGTCAAAGGGCACTTCGAGCAACTTGATCAAAGGATTGTTCCTTCCAGCCAAGAGAACAAGGGGAATCAGATTGACCGTGGCCATAGTACCAGTACGGTTCCGAATGATACCTGCGACCGAACTTTCTTCCTTTTTATAGGGAACGGTAACAACGCAGACGACAACATTCATGACGATGATCCCCACAAGGATAAAGGTGTGGATGCGACCGGGGAGAGTTCCCATATTGACAGCCCGTGACAACTGGAATTCCCGGTTATGCCGGGTGCCAAACAAGGGCGCATAGATGACATGGTTCTTCAGCCTCGCGAGAGTCCCATCAGGCGAAACAAAGTAGCGTTGACGTTCATTGTTAAAGCTTGCCAATTGTCTCATATGGTGAGAGATTCGGAACCCCATCTTCCAGATAAATACGAATGCCGCCAGTAGGCCGAGAACCATCAAGGTTATGCGAGCGAGATCATCGTTGACTAACTCATAGATCATCCAGTCGCCACCACGCTTCTCAAGAACGGTTGCAGACGAAAGTCCTACCAGGGACAGACAGAGAAGCGAATAACTCATGGTTGTTAGACACTTTTCTGATCGAGAAATAAAACGACTTTACAGTAGAAACGAGAGAGATTGAAGAAGACAAGATCGACGCTTCTATAAGAGCGACTATCGAGTCTAACAATTCGGATGCGAGACCAGCTCTACCGACAGCAAACACTTGATCGAGAACTAAACGGTTTCTGGTCGAGCTGTTATATATAAACCACCGATCGACACCAGTGGTTACGATAACGAGAACAGCTAATAATATCAGGCGAGCCACGGCAGAACAATGGCCGTTTCGGTAGTTGTCTCGCCGCACAATGTTGAATGAAACGACACAATGGGCCCTGAGCTCGATCAAACAAAGTCTCTATGCCGAACAAAAGACTGAAACTATTGAACCGGAATTTGAAGGTTTGCTATGGGATTGCGAAGGTCGGGTGGCAACGAAAGGAATGTGAGAAGCAGTGATCCAGTCACTTGATTCTTTTCTTGGTTTTTTTCTTGTTTTTTTTTTTTTAATTTGTTATATTTCTTGCAGCTGTCAAAAGGAACGACGGGGAAAGGAATAGTAGCAAGAAACCCACAGGACTTCTTTGCCAAGTGACAATAAGGGAAATGAACGATTGAAGAACCACAACTGCACAGAAAGTAGGTAAAGAAGGGGGGAGTGTTGATAGTCAAAAAAGGGAGAGAAAAAGAGTTCGAGCCATTTCTTCTAACTGGGGACGGCGGAGACGAAGGAAAGGAAAATCTTTAGAATGTCTGGATCCACTATGCAGACGACATGATTATCGATAGACTTTTGCTACTCAACAGGAAAATGAAATAAAATAAAATAAAAAAAAGAGACAGTGAACAATGGGATGGTCTAGCTATGACAGCTTGTTGGAGCCTTCATCCCTGCGGTGGGCGCTTCGCTGCGACGATACTGTGGCGGCATAGCCAGGGCGCGCGCTGAGTGGTCCGACGATGAAACAACGGAGAAAGTAGGCGACTAGATCTGAAGGCTCGGCTGGACTGAATTGTCGGAACTCCTTACGCTAACGGACCAATCTAGGTTGAGTGTGAGCTAATTTAAACTTATTCAGTTGGAGAAGAAACTGAGAGGCAAGAAAATATACGATGGAAATAAGAAGCGGGTCGGCGACCCCAAGTGTACCCAAGTGGGTGTTGAGAAGAAAATAAATTGAAAAGGGCGGATCATCTGTTGGTCATTAATTTTTTTTAGTATCTGTGTGGCAGTGTTGATGTGTATGTTATGTTATGTACATTGTATAAGTATATTTGAGGGAATTTGGTAAATTAAAAAAAAAAATAAAAAATAGATGTATGTAATTCATTTCAATCTAGTATGATCATGCAATAAATGATATGTAGTATCCTAGGTACCTGCGTCATACATAGCCCCAGCCAAATCTTCTTGGGTTCTTATCGATTAAACTCAGGTACCAGTACTGCACAAAAACTGGTAAAAAACTTTATAAAAAAAAACACAAACTTTACCCCTGATAAAAGACACAGTTACACAATTACATCTTCAACATGTAAAGTTTAGATCAAACGTTTGTGTATCATGGAAAACAACCCATCACATGTTGAGAATTCCAGCCACAGAAACCTAATCTACCAAAAGAATTCTGTCTTGGCACAGGAGAAATTGCCCAAAGGATACCGAGATCGTATATTAAAACCTTGATTACCAAGCTATTAGTCAATCACGGATGCCGTTGGCCCACTATGAGACAAGAGGCTTCATCTTGAGACATATCGGCGACTGTACACTGTACATTTGCCCGGTTGATAATTCTTTGTGGGTTTGAAATGGTGTGTACGATCAGATAATCTCATTTCAATCGATTGGAAAATTAAAGTCCTGCTTTAGGAAATAGAAAAAAAAAGTCGCGATACAAAGATCGGATCTTATCTCTTACGGTGCAGAATAGAATAATACCATTGTAACCCATTGAATCCCGAACAAAGAAAACCAGACCAATATGTAATAGGTTAAAAGCGCATGTAACCTACTCGAAGCTTGTTCCTATAAAATGACGTGGGGGTTGGTTTCCATTATTATCTCCAAAATTCCTGAATAGACAAGTCATATCAGTATCTTCCTTCAAATCATGGATGTTCTAGTCCTTCCGTCTAAGACAAATAATCCTGATCCCCCGTGAGCGATACGCCGGATATTAACGAACCCTTAATATACTATCGACGCTCTGTCCACTTCAACCCCAACACCGTTTTTAGGTACTGCTCCGCTGTTGTTGACTTCCGGTCGGGGGAGGGGCGAAAATTGTCTCAAATAAATTTATGAATTTTTGGGGACCCAATTAGGCTATTCAAACATCCAAAGATCGAAGTACTCCAAACATAAAAAAAAAAAAAAAAAAAAAAAAAAAAAAAAAAAAAAAAAAAAAAAAAAAAAAAAAAAAAAAAAAAAAAAAGAGAGAGAAACGAAAGCAATCCAAACATCCCACGAATGCCCGGGTATCATTCATCGTCAATATAAAGGGGGGGAAATAAAAATAAAAAGAGAACTCCAGAATAATCTTCGAGACCAAAAGGTATAATATTGAGCCAAAGAAAACAAACCAAAGAGAAGCAAGAGAAAGGACAAGAAAAAAAAGAAAAGAAAAAAAAAGAAGTATACAATCACACCATAAGTGACCTTAGCAAAAAGCCACGCTCAGAGAAAACTTAATTCATCGTCACTACCGTCATCCTGAGAGCAAGGAATTGTCCACCTCCGAGTAGCAGGTGTTGTTGGCACAATCGGTACTTTCGGGGCAGCGGTCGAAAGGGATTGCCGGCGTAGTAAGCGGGTACGGCGTTCAGTAGGTTTGGAGTGACATCTGCCAGTCATGGGAGTTACTGGTGAAACATCCTTATTGACAATGACAACTTCAACCCTAGTAGTAGTTCGTTTCATAGAAGAGGTCCCGCTGTTGACAGCGAACCTTTTCGGGGCATTTGTTTGGACCAATTCCCGTAGTGCCCCACGTGCGGATCTGGTCCGAGCGGCTACCGGCGATTCCTCGCCCAAGACGCGGCCGGCAGACATGCCTCTTTCGCTCGCAGGATTCTCCTCAGGGGTAGATCGGAGCCTTTTACATGATCCTGGAGGCAACACTGTCCCCGTATAGGCTCTCTTGGTTGAGACAGACGGTGCAGATGATGTGACACTAGAAGCAGTCTCCTTGGAATAGCTTGGACTAGGCGAGACGCTACTGGTTGAGCACGCGATTGTCGAAGGTTTCTGTGACCTTTCGCTATCTTGCCTGGCAGCAATCATCAATGGTGTGGACTTTGATTTAGCTGCAGGCGTACTAGCCACCCACTCCCCAATGCTTTCTTCCCAACGATATAATCCAGTGCGGTCACCTAATGCTTCATTGCTAGACGCCGGGTCTGGTTTCATCTCCTGTTTCTGTTGAGATAGCACGGCTTCTTGTTGGACCTCGTCAGCCCAGATATGGTCATCAGAGTCCAAGGTAGTTTCTGCAAATCCCATGGCAGCTTCTGCCGCCACTTTTGCAAGGAATACAGAAGCCCCACCAGCATTTGTTAATTGAGTGAGCTGTGAAACTCTGGAGCGTATTTCCGGAGGGGTCGCGCTTTGGTCACACTTGTGCTTGTGGTCATAGAACCGAATGACTCGCTGACATAGTCCGGCTAGTTCTCTGATAATATCATGGTGAGATGCCATCGATAAAAAGTAAGCATCCAGGTTTCGTTTTGAAATAGAGTCTGATAGGCCAATGAGTTCAAAGGATTGTGTTTCACCACTGTGCAAGATACAGTCACCCAATAAAACATACCCCCGGCGCAAGGATTGGAAAGGCCTTAGGTCAGCCTCGTTTCGCGAGCTTTCAAACCCGATAGTCCGCTGTACAACAAAAGCCAAATGCCGCAGCGTGTTCCTGACTTTCATGGCAGTTGTCTCCTTGCCATCATTTGGTGGCTGAGATCGCGCAATGTACATCCCACAGAGGGCAATGATAAGACTTGATACTAGATTGTTAAGGGCATCTCGAATAGGGACAGGACACGGAGACTGATCTTTAAGCAAATTTGCCGTATCGATAGTAGAAGCACGAGCATCCCGCGTGCGCCCTTGTAGTCTACCGTTATATGCCACGCGAGACATCACCACATCCGAAGCCTGGTGAATTCCAGCAGCTGAAAGAATAACAGACTCTATCAACCGTCTTGCAGCAGCTGAATCGGTTTCTTCGGTCGATAGCGACTTGATAGCACCATCCACGCATTTTTTCCAGTAGTGAGTGACCATCCACTCCGCCGGGACCGTTCCGCCTAAAAGCAGCTGTGACATTTGATCGAAAATAAACGAGCGGTCTCCAGTACACCTTGAATAGTAGTCGCCCAAGATCTGAATTGGATCATCACAGTGAACTGTCGGATTGTACGGGTCGAAAGCCGTGGGGTAATCGTATGTGTTGACGGTTGCAAGGTGTTTTGACAGCAGTTGCTCAAAGGCATCTACTTCACCATGCCTTCGACATTCCTCCACGAGCCGGCAAGCAGCAAGCTTGGTAATCCAGCCGTTTTGTATGATATTCGAGACTAGATAGATGCCTTGCGCGCGCACTGCTTCCCGAAGTGGCAGCCATCCGCTACCACCAGGAGCATAATGGGCTTCGAGTTCGGTAAAATATGCATCACACATATCCGTATCGCCGTCTTCCTCCGACTGATCCTGTAATTTCTGTTCTTCTGCTATAAACTCTGGTAAACATCGTGCAGCCATAGACAATAAAGACCGAGTTCCTCCTCGTTGTTGTTGTTGGTGTTGCGATTCATCAAAAATGCTTCGAGTCTTGCACAAAAACTTTATAAATATACGATCTAACACAGTCGCAATTTCGACCAAGCCCGCATCCCCAGAAAGATCGAGCACTTCCTTCCACGACCCCTGGTAAGCAGGGAAACTGCTATTGTTTGTCCGCGTCGCCTTTTGCGGCTCGCCTGCTCCTGTACGGTAGGCAGGTAAAGAATTTCGAAAAAGTTGCTTTCTAATCGACGGCCATTCTGTAGGTTCTTTCGTTTTCCCTGTAATCAAGGGTGTCGCAATCTCGATCGCGCCGGGTAGAGTCCTCTGCCGTTCTGGGCTGACAATTGACAGTCTACTACGTCTGCGTGCCCCGTTCCTTTGCCCTCTGCTAGAATAATTATGGCGTATTCGTCGCTTGATCGGTCTCCCTGGAACCCATGCAGGATCGTCGGGCTCTTCATCTGAGTAAGAGCAACGTTCCTCTGCGCTAGTTGCTCTAGAAGATCGCACATGCCCGATGCTAGTTGATCCATGCCGTTCCTTTAATTTAGAATGTGCAATACTCGTTAAAATTTCGTTATGTTTTTCTAAGCGACGGTAGATGGATGTCAACGGGCGCAACATGCGATTTGCCCATTTTGCGGTCGGTCGGATATCCTCCATATTGCGCCAATGGGTTCACTGATCATTATTGAATAGAGCAATCAGCATATCTGTCGTAAAAAAAGAAATAGATATGTGTATGTACTGAGCGGAAACTTTAGGTACCAGAATCACTTCATTCAATAGTATTCATAAACAATCCATGTCGGCTTCCAGCAAAATTGGTCGATGAGGCCGCCAAACATCCCCCCAAAAAAAGGAAACCAATTTAAATTATGTTATACAAGAAATGTTCCTAATTCATATCGTAGATAATCAATTAAAGAGCCATAAGAAATAGGTTCCGCGAGAAGACCGGGGGTTAGTGATGATCCCAAGAACATGTAAACACTGGAAGGTCCCTAAAGCGGTAAAGCGTTAGCAATTAATGTTCCCTTCGGATCAATGATGTTCCATTCCCCTGCTTCCGTTCCTTTTCTTTTCTTTTCTTTTCTTTTGTTTATTATTTTATTTTATTTTATTTTATTTTGGAAAAAAAGGTTCAAGTACGGAGTAAGTAGTACACTTAAAGATCTATTTCAATGCTATCAATCTTGTTCGTGAAATGCATAACTTCATTCAATATGCATGTCTAGACATTTTGTCATCATATATAGTACATAAACTCATCACAAAAAAAGCATGCAAGTAACTTCAGCTTGCTATGCGTTGCTTGGTGATGGATACATCTTGCCCAAAATCGAGAAAAACAAAAATCATGCAACACCCAAGGGTGATAGAGAGAGTAGAGAGATTTCTGAAATAGTGAAATTGTGTATCCCGCTCCAAGAAACCGGCTCCAAAGAAAATTGGGGTTCGTTACAGTACTTGAGACTGGTAGGACGTGAAAAGGCTAAAAAAGAAAGGGAAACCGGTATATTTTATATTAACCAAGGAAAAGTATGGAAAGGTACGACATCATTTAAGCTGATGACTTCTTTGAACCACGGAGCTTGGGGTTGCTGGCTGCGGCGCGCTTCTTCTGCTTCGAGCGCGAAGAGCTAGTATCACCACCTTCAATGAACTTCAGCAATTCATCAACGCTCCGAGAGTCCATAGAAGAACCTCCCACTCCAGATGCCGAAGCGGACTGTCCAACCTGAGGCTGAACCTTTGTACCGAGAGTCCGTGTGCTCATGTTGATACGACGAAGTCGGCGAGCCTGGATATCCTTGGCGTGCTTGGCAATCGACACAGCATTCTGGGTAAGCTGTTCCAGCCAGGTCTCGGCCTCCTTGGTGTTACGGTCATCGGGGCCCAGTTGGTTAAGGAAGATGTTGTAAGCATCACGCATCTTGCCAACAGCGCCCTTGGAGTCTTGGTCAAGAGCGAGAGCCTGCGCCAGCTGGAAGAGGATGGTCGCGGTGTTGATAGACTGCTTACCAAAGAGAGACTCGCAGACAACAAGGGAGGCCTCAAACCATTTCCGGGAATCAGAGTACTGCTTAAGGTGCTGCAACATCACGGCAGCGTTGTTCATGGTGGTAATGGAATCAGGGTGGTTGGGCCCGTAAATGATCTTCCACAGGTCCATCGCGTGCTTAATGTACACCAATGCGGTCTTGGTGTTTCCGGAAGCATGCTCGAAAAGACTGAGGTTGAGGTAGCTCAGAATGGTATCAGCCGAGTCAACACCAAGGGTGCGCTCAGTGACAATAACGGCCTTGCGAGCCAGTTCAACAGCGGCTTCCTTTTCATCAGTCTGGTAATACAGCATGGACAGCTGGTGGTAGAGCTTGGCAACTTCCGGGTGAAGGATACCGTAGATCTGCTCGTGCAAAGACAGAGATTCCAAGATGAGCTCCTGGCCCAACTGTTTCTGGTTCTGCATAAGAGAGATACGTCCAGCTTCCAATGCTTCCTCAGCAAGAGAGCTTCTAGGCGATGCATCCTTCACAAGAGGTACAATGTTAAGAATGTCGTCGGGAATAATAGAAACGGCGGGCTTCTCTTCAACGACAGCGCGGACAGGGGACTTAGACTCGCCTCCCTTCTTCTTCTTCTTTTTGTTACCCTCATCCTGGTTACCGCCATTGGCACCGTTGGTAACAGGAGTCTTGGCAGGCAGCTGAGACTTGTCAAAGGCGAATTCGCGAGCACCGAGCTGAACACCAAGCTTGATCGAAATGTCACGGAGAAGCTGAAGGTGTCTCAGAGACTTGAACCACTCGGACTCGAGGGTGAAACGATATCTAAGAGCAACCTGCTTCTCAACCTCAGCCCGAAGGGTCTCCGGAGTGACCTTCTCAAAAGAGAAGTCACCCTCGGGGTAGACCTCACGCAGCGATGCATCAATGTCCGCCTTGGGGTTGGGGTTGGCATCAGTGCCAATGAGGCAGTTCAGCAAATGAGCAATGCAGGAGGCGGCGAAGGGGGCAGGGACATCGCGAAGGTATTGGTTAGCAATGTGCTTAAAGCCACGCGCAATCATCTCCTGTACAAGGAGGATGGTCAAGGCATCAAGACGAGCGCCCTTCTCCTTGGACATGGTAGCCAACTTGCCCAGATAACGGACGTTGATACCACGCTTGTGCAGAAGTTGACTAAGAGACTGTCCGTCCATTGGGAAGCCAACGTCGCCATCATGCAGGTCCTGGATCAGCTCGGGCATTACCTTAGACCGCAAGAACTCGCAAGTGTCACGGACTTCCTGCTCGTCCTGGGCCCACTGTGCCTTTTCTTCGTCAGTCTGAGGGATTTGACCACTGCAAACATCAGGGTTCAGAGCCAAAGAGAAGCCCGAAATGTCAACTCGCTCCTGGTCCATAGCCTCCTCGCTCTTCTCCTCGCTCTTCTCCTCAGAACCCTTTTCTTGGGACTCAGAGGCTTCGGACTTCTCCTTCGAAGCGGCCTCCTCAGCCTTGGCGCTGCGGCGGCGCTCAACTTCAGATTTCACGTACTGGCTCATCTTTTGACGCCAGTACGACTCGACGAGCTCCAGTCTCAGGATAGACATGCGGTGAGGGTAGTCATCCTTCCCTTCCTCCTCTTGCCACATAACGTCCAGAGGTGTTACACGGTAGAGATCAAGCACATATTTCCGGCCATCAGTTCCCAACAAGCCCTTTGTCTCAACACTACCCTCGAGATCGTGGCGCTTTCCGTCCTTATCCCAGACAGCATGCTTCTTGATCCGAAGTGCCTTGGAGAGCTTCTCGAACACGGGCTCAAAATCGGGGTGGGTGGCCACGACGTCCTTGCCTTCCACACCACCGTAATCGATCTGGTGCTCGCCTGGCTCCCGCTGTTTGAAGATGCCTGGCACGATACTCTGACCAACGATACGCTTTCCAAGGTAGTCCACAACAATAGTTCCTGGAGTGAAGAGGCCATCGATATCAAGCTGGTTAACCGCCTTGATTCCAACGACATCCTTACCAACGGCTACGCGAGCAGCTTCGTCGCCACCCTCAGAAGCGAAGGTGCCGACTCCATCAGCGCCGAAAGAGTAGAAGATGTTGTTGTATACGAAGATCTGGGCATCGCGTTCCTCAGTAGGGTTGAGAGGAGCAACTTCGCCCTTAGCCACCAAAACGGCACCGCGAGCTGCAGCTTCGTTATAATCGGCAAACAGTTTAGATGTCAGGCGCTCGCGGAAGACTCTGTCCTGAACGGTATCGCGAGGCAGCTCTCGGGTAGTCTGGAACTCTTCATTCCAGTCCCGCAAAGTTTCCGCATTGTCAACACCGGAAATCAGGTAGTTTTCCTGCGACCGAGTGATATCTGGCTGGTGGGCGTTCACGTTGGACGAGGGAGGAGCAACGAGCCATGGGCTGTTGGGGATGGCGTTCTGGAAGGGGAAAGTCGTCAAAAGGTCCTTCTGGTTGTTGGCTTCCTGCAAGGCCTCAAAGGAGGCGGTGAACGAGGGAGACAAGTAAGAGATCAAAGTGAGGAGCGAGTGAGCGCTTCCCTTCTTGGGCATAGGCTTGGGGAAAGGGTCAAACTTGGCATTCGAACACTTGTTCACGTAGAAGCCCGACACGTGAGAAGTAATCTGGAATTGTTCGCCCTCGTTGGTGGTGGCCTGGAGGTAGAGAAGGTGACCCTTCTGGCGAAGGTGGTATGGGACAGGGTTCCAGGGAGATAGCGAGATCGACTTAACAGTCTTAGGAAGAGGAGCTTCGGTTCTAGGAAGAATAGTCTTCAGAGAGGGAGAACCGGCAATATCATATTTGGAAAGAGAATGCTCCTTGTTGTCCGCAGCTTCTCCAGCAGCTGCATCGGCAGAGATGGTGTCGTGCAGGGACAGACCAGCGTTAATGCCGTTAAGGGTGTCAATACGGTCGCCCGCTGCTCCGACCAACTCTCTCATTCGGACGACGTGCATACGAGCTTCCTTTTCGGTATATGCGTCCTCCACAAGCACAATCTCTGAATCGGCCTTGAGTTCGGGCACCTCTGACAACTCGACGAAGTCATTGATGCGCTTGCCGTTGAATTCCAAGTGGAAGCAAGTGTACTGGAAGGTACTAGGAAGCTCAACGATCGATTGACGAACATCCTGCACTTGCTCTTGACTTGACACCTGCGGAGGTAATGAACAGTTAGGAACCTATCTGTGAAGCTTTGCCAGTGTTTAGACTACAATTGGTTCGAATACCCACCATAACCTGAATCTTATGGGGCTCGTGAGGGAGCTTGACGGAGATCTGGAAAAGGCCTTTGTACCATTGCGTTAGTGACCCGATGCTGTGAGCAAGAAAACAGGTTTTTATAATAACATACCGCCGTTGACCTCTTCCTCCTGGCCTTCGGGGTTGTTTCCATTGGTAAGTTGCTCTGGAGACTCTACTTCGGAGGTTAGTCACAGTTGCCGCACTGTGTGGGTTCTCGACACCGGAGTTGATGAGCACATGCCTTTCGAGTGCTCCAGCTCGCCATTGGTCTGTGCCATGTTGATTGACTGGAGATGTATAATATACCAGACGGATTTGAAAAGAAAATATAAAGTTGAAATCTAAAGCTATCCGACGGCTTGTCTACAGCTTCAGACGTGGAGAAAAAAAAATATTAAAGAAAAAAAAAAGGAAAAGAAAAAAGAAATTGGGGAAGAATAAAAGAAATCAAAAAGGTATGATATACAAGTACAAGGGCAATTGAATATAGTAAAAACAAACCCCGTACCCAGACGAATAAAAGGGAAACAGAACAATACCCCAAATATGAAAAATAATGACAGGATGTAGAAAGGTTGAAGCTGGAGAAAGTAATGGGGAAATCGGACAAAAGAGAAAATTTCGCGGATGCGGAATACCCTCGGAAGTGCTCGGGGCGGGAGAAATGGGTATGGTAATAGAATTACATTTAGAAAATAATAAATAATAGATGATAAAAAAAAAAAAAAAATTCCAAGTATCTATCTCTTTCCACACAAATTGTTCCAATTGTACTTTAATCTTTCATAGAGACGGTGTGCTACGTGGATATGACCTGTGCTGGTGATATATCCAGATCAATTTACTGTGTTGTCTTGGTTTTTCTTCCTTGTTTTTTTAAAAGTGTGGTGAAGTATGAAAAAGTACCATTTGTGCGGTATGGTCAATGTTTGTCTACACATGTTTAAATACAAACATTCAGGGCAACTACTTTTACATTTTTTACACTTTCACCCATTTTGAAAAGTATGTAGTGATGATGTTCCTTTGTTCATTTTATACTTCAGAAAACTTTTTAACAGAGTTTTTTTTATTAAAAAAAAAAATTGAACTAAATAAAATAAAATAAATTTGAACACAAAGGCTAGAGAAAAAAATTTTGTGCAGGAAATGTGGGTGGAGTAAAAGTGACCAATAAGAATCCATGATTATTACAACAAGGACCACCTGTCAGGTGACGTGTTTTGTGCTCACACGCTGAGTTGTTGATTTTGAGTTGATATGGATCTTGCTCTTTGGGCACCACATCGGTAATTCTTGACTTCAGCCACAATTCTCTCAACCGAATTCAAACTAAAACCATTTGCTGAGCCACAAATCGATCGATATTCTCTCCAGGCGATCGGAGAGGCGCAGTACCGGAGAATATCTTTGGTGCTGAGCGATCTGGCCCAAGCTCTCTCACCTCTCCTTTCCTTTCCTTTCGGCCATTATTTTCTTCTCATTAATAATTTTCCCACTGCTTCACCCTCATTTGTCGTTAGTCCCATCCGAGTACACTTCTCAGGGCCCATCGGATATTGGATTATTTACTCTAGGAGTCCTTTCATGTATCCACTACGTCATTTCTCTAATATAGTGGACGCTACTAAATACTCCATTACACTCTTTTCAGTCATTGGCCATTGGCCTTGTTCAGTTTTCTGTTGAATAGATTCTTTTACATTGTTTTCGTTGATTGTTGACAGTCAGTGAAGCTGAGGTATATAACTAAAGATGCCGATGTATCGGAATGTTCCACGATCCCTGCCAATGCTCTCTTCGGCCCGAGTCGGCCTGTCAAGACCATTGAGAGTAAATTTGGTAGCTCCATATCAATCAGGTCTACACTTCTCACAAGGTTCCTTTCAAGCTGCTCCAGATCCCCTGGAACAGGATGCCGGAGATGACAAGGGACGAGCCAACGACTCAGAACCAACATTCAGGTCCACATTTCTGAAATCGCTGGAGACAGCAGCCACAACTTTCGCTTCAATTGCTGTTCTGGGGTATGTTGCATTTGGTTCAACGCCACACTGTATCGCTTGCTGACAGCGCCACAGTTTGGCTGGCTACTCCTACCACCGATACTACAAGTATCTAATCTTAGAAAAGATGGAGAACGCCTTCAAGCCTGGCGATCCAGCACTCGAAGTTGCGGGTGTGGAAGAAGGCAAGCACCAGTACCATCATGAGGAGCATTGGGTGGTTCGCGATGAACAACCAAGAATTGATCATATCATCGCTGGTGGCGCAGGAGGCCGTTACTTTCTCCTCATCGGTGAGAAGGGTACTGGAAAAACTTCCATGCTCCTAGAAGCAATGCGTAAGATCGATGGGGATGGTTGTGCAATGTTTGAGGCGCATGGCGATCTTGAGATATTTCGCATTCGGCTTGGAAAAGCCCTGGACTACGAATTCCATGAAGAGTATGTTATATCACGGCCCGTTGGAATACCTTACTGACACCATATGTCAGTTATATTGGAAGTCTTTTCAGCATCAAAGGCCCTCGCGATACCACACCGCTCTTAGATATCGAGCGCGCCTTCAACAAATTAGAGAAAGTTGCTCTCGCAAGGAGACGTAGGGGGTTGCCTGCTCTGAGATTGATCATCAATAGCACCCATCTAGTCAGAGATGACCACGACGGCCAGGACCTCCTTGAAATGATCCAGCAAAGAGCTGAGCAATGGGCAGCTAGCAACTTGGTGACAACAGGTAACATATACCACCCTTTACATCTTGTATTATGCTCTGACAGATTTGGCCTTCAAAGTACTGAATAGTGACGACTACTGGGTCTATGAACGCTTGAAGCGCTACGCAACGAGAATGGAAGTGATCCCTGTTTCGGACCTTCCGAAGACGCGAGCAATCGATGCTCTCCGGAGGTATCGAAAGCAATATTTCGGCGAGGAGCTATCGTATGAACAGCTTGAAGATGTTTACGATAAAGTTGGAGGGCGTCTGTCTTACCTGAACCGAATCGCAAAGGCCAAGGATTACATGAAACTCTGTGACGGCATATGTGCGGCTGAAAAGAGATGGTTCTTGAATAAATGTTGGATCCTCGGGCCTGAGATGGATGACGACGTCATGGACGAGCAAAAGTTCTCCGTAAGTTCAAGCGGATGCAGGGAAATCAAAATATATATACTAACGTGATCTCAGTCTGCCGCAATGGTTCTAGCCAAGGCGCTGGTTGACAAGGAGAAGGAAATGGAGAAGAGTTATGACCCACACCGTGGCCATATTCTCCCAGAAATTCCCCTGCATGAGGCACGGGAGATCATGACGAGAGCAGACTTTATCCAAAGTTACGACCACGAGAATATCTTCACAATTGACTCTCGGGCCATGGTCCGAGCCGACTCAGTCCCTATGCAACGGGCTTTCCGAGAAATTTGCAGCAAGGATAAATTTGATGAGCACCTAGAGGGTACCTTGACTCGTATTGGTGATATTGAGAGTCTTGGACGAACTCGGGAGATCACCATCAAGGATCTCTGGAACCAGGGTAAATACCAGCTTGCTATACGCGACCACAAGGGTCGGGATACTAGTTTAGCTGAGTTTTCCGTGGTGGAGAAACCAGAAGAGGAGGATGATTGAAGCACATAAGAAGGGGTTAACGGAGGAAGTACATAATATTGCAAAGGTGGTCCATACTCATACTCATATTCATAATCATACTTACATCGGCATATACAAATGTATATAGAAATATACATACTAAATAGAATACCTGTCTGTGACAGGGGAGTAATAGATGCAGAAGTTCAATTGAGAAATATTCAAAACTTTAATTGGATGATAGCATAGCTAGAGTATCAACAATGATCTCATTCGCCTTCTTTTGTACAAGGAATTCAAGCTGTAAGAGCAACTGATCTGATTGGTGAACTGCTGTGACATCATCACATGCTCACCGCCCGCTTTCTACTCTACAGCTTCCCAGCCTTGTTTGAAATCAAACTATGTATTCTCCCTAAATTCAACAGACTGACCTTTATACTCTCTCCCGTCGAAAAGATTATTTCTTAAACATACCCTCGCTGTAAAAATCCAACAATGTCTCCCCGCAAGAAGGAGGTTCTATCCGCGGTGACAGCTACCGCCGATTCCAGCCCGGAGTACTACTCATCAAGTACACTGCCAGAGAAGTCATTGCGAGAGCGTATCCACCCTCTAGCTAAGTTCTTCCTCGTTGTCACCAGCAGTCTGGCCCTCAGCGCACTGTGCTTCAGCTTCACCTCCGGAGCTACACTAGATCAACTGCGCAAAGTGAGCCGGCATCTCGAGGCATGGTGGGAAGTGGGGGGGTTGACAATGTGGAGGGCAGTAGAGATCGGCTTAGCCTGGATCCTAGGATTTGACAGTTAGTTGCCCTATTTTAAATATCTTCACAATATAACGGGAAAGCCAAAAGCAGAACTGACAGTTCGCGCCAACAGGAAAAGATGTCACATCATTCATGTTCCTAACCCACCTACCTACCTATGCCCTTCTACTCGCCTTCTACAACATCCGACCAACAACAGTCATGGTCTCCTACGCAATCATCCTCTTCTCCACCTCCGTCCCATTCGTACTCCTTCGCAAGCCGACCTCCATCCATGACCTGTCTCACACCCCCTCCAACGGAGTCAACAACCGGACCATCCTCCAAGACGGCCCAACGAAGCTCTTCACCACCGTCGCCGCAATCTCAATCTTCACCGTAGCATTGTACCTGAGCTTCGCAACCTGGCTCCCCACCCAATTAGCCCTGCACTTCGCAAACATCCCTGACATTAGCGCCGCAAATGCCGGCCCAGCCTGTCTCCCAGCTCTCTTCCTAGCCTTGATCCCCGCCGGTGCCTCAGCGAGAGATTTCATCTTCGACAGCTCAACCGGCGCATTGTCCAAGGACATCAAGTTGTCCGAGGAACCATCAGAGGGCGAGTACCTTGTTCATGCTATTTACCGGAAGACGTGGGGCTCTCTGTCCGCCAAAACAAGGGTCCTCGTTGCGCGGACAGCCATTCTTGCGACAACGCTCTTTGGAAACACCCTCGTTCAATTGGCGGGCACGATTGCCGGCGTCAGTCTGCAGGGTGCGGTGGCTTGGGCCTCAATCTGGGCATCGGCGGTTCTGGTCATCGGCGCCATGTTCTGTTGGGTTGAGGCCGTGAAGGGCGTATGAAGATATATGGAATTACGAATCGAAAGCCAACAACACAAGTAAAAAGTACTATCGCATTCTCTGTCTTTTCTTTCTTGGTGCGAACGAAGTGATGACTGTTTCTTTTCTGTTTTCTTTTTCTCGAATTGTTGATATGATTATGATGACTTGCGCGGCGCTTCGGTCTAGATCCGACTCTATTTGTTTTTAGTCTTTTTTTGACCCTTGTATTGCGTTTAGTTATCTCAAGCGCATGTGATTTACCCGTCGAAATGAACTTACAATACATCTAGTCTCCTTGTTACCATCCAATGATTCGTGAATGATACATGATGCAAACATTATACTCATTACCGGATTTTTCATCAAACCTATCTATAATGCAAGAGCTCGCTGCTCAGAACTTGAACCGAAACACAGCCCGGACTCCACGCGGGTATATGAACAAAAAGGATATATATATATATATATATGAAAGAAAACCAAGACAACACAGGAGGGTTAGTAAGACAGTGAACAAAACATCACCTCATCTCAGTAGCAGCACCATAGCCATCTTCGGAGGCGAGTTCACGCTCATAATGCATAGCTTTGGAAGTAGGCATCAACCAGCCCGGATGGAAGATATTAAAGACAGCGACGGCAGCAACCATCATGGCGCCATCGAGCGCAATGAAGTATTTCTCGCGGGTGATGAGGTACCCGTCCCAGCCCTGCGACAGCTCGATGGTACGGTAGATGCTTCGGACGTAGATGCAGATGACGGAGAAGACCATTGCGCCGAAGAGCGGGTAGATGGATCCGCTGGTTGATTGGAGCAGGCGATGGCGGATGACTCGGCGGACGAAATCGGCGGCGCAGACTACGAAGACGGTGATGGAGAACATTTGGAATACGATGCCGGCGACCATGATGTGCGTGCCTGGGGCTGTGTCGCCGTCTTCTTTGCCGGTTTCTATCGAGGCCATGCCGCCGCCGACGGCTTGGACTACGAGGGAGATGACGTCGCAGGTGCAGAAGATCCAGAGGTACATTTTGGGACTGAGGATGGAGGACTCGCGACCTAGGATTTGGATGAAGCGGCCGAGGAGGACGTAGATGCCGGCTGTGAAGAAGGTCGGGGCTGTTGGGTTGTTAGGAGGTGGAGTAGAGGAGGGTGATTGTTGGCCCTACGTACCGATGATCAGGGTTGAGATTTGCATTAGGAAGGCATTCATGTTATAGGGACATTCTGCGGACCATGTACGTCCAGCCCAGCCTAGGACCTCCGCTGGGAAAGAAGATGATGTTAGGGACGAGCGCTTCGTGGGTGGAAGGCTATACTTACTCAGACAGCCAATGCTGAACACGGCGCACCACCAGGTCCTTTTCCATGTGAACTGGATTGTGTGGACTATCATTGAGAGACCGAAAAGAACAAGATAGACAATGCCGGCGGCCAGCGACGGCTTGTAACCATACGCGGTTCCCAGGCCATCAACGAGAGGATGGCATTCACGTTGCAGTTGCTGTCGGAATTCGAAAGAATATTGAGACATGGTGCCGGTATCTAGGAAAACCTAGATTTCTGAGGGTACAGGTGCGAATAGAATAACAAGCTCGGCTGTTTCAGGGGTATAATGAATTTTTGAGTGTATAAGAGAAAGTTTGAAGTGAGTCCGTCAATAATTTTATAGATAAAAAAAAAAAAAAAAAAAAGAACGGCCAGGCAGCGACAAAGCTACGCTTTCCAAGAACTATAGAAGAAAAGGTACAATGAAAGAGTGGCTGAGCGAGTAGCCCATGCAGGAGATATTACAAGAAAAATGACAAAAGAAGGAAACAAGAAAAAGGCATCTTGGTCATTTTGGGGGGAAACCTTCAAACTCTTATGCCTACAGTGACCATAAGACCCAAAAACGGGAGTCGGAGGGATTCAAAAGCCCAAACACCGTTCATACTTTTGACGTAAATGTGGGATACGGCGGGGGCATCCGTCGCATGGAGGCTTCTGATTGAACCCCCGTGAATGATCCCTTAAATCGGGCCGCATTTCATTCGGCGATACGTAGAAGACTATACTCCGTAGACAGGCCCCCATAGACACGAAGTCGGGCTTCGGCTCTAGGCTTGAGATTTCTGAAGCTTTTGCTCGCAAGGTCCGCCCGTTTGGGTTTAGGGCTTCAGGTCCAAGGTCCCACGAGGATCGGAATAATATGATTGTCATTTGCTGGTCCGTGTGCATTGTATCGGATCCTTTCATGCGACTCCATTTGTGTCATGTTGACTGCAAAATTGTAGATACATCTCAAACGCCTGCCGAGCATCGGCCACGCTATAACTTGAACTTGATACGAACTTTAGCCCCCTGATTTACAAAGCTGAAGCACTGATTGATATAACAGCTCTTCCTGGTTATCATCATGGTTATGTCGTGGGAGGGGCAGTCATTTTCAATTTCATTCTTCTCCTGAGCCGAAGAACCCGAACAAAAGAATTAAAAAAGGAAAAAAGAGGAAAAAAGAAAGACAGGGTCAGCCCCCCACTAAACCTCATGGGGAACTGCCGAGTCTCTCGTGGGGCCTCAGGCAGCATAATATCCATTTCTTGGCGTCAGAGGCTTGGTCATCATTCCATTTAGGGCAGGTCTAACTGTATCAGGATAACCTTGAGACCGAGCTCAAGTCCGTTTATTGGTCCACACGCATCTAGTTTTCCATCCATCCCCTGGTTCCGTCATCAACACGAACAATTGAGCCTCCATCACTACATACGTGGCGCAGTCCTGCGTTCTAGTGGTGAAAAAAAGAAAAAAAAAAAACTAGGGAAGAAAACACGAGGCAAGAAAATAACAAATAGAGCACGATAACTGTCAAGATTCTATTTTAGGAGCTCTACCTTCTTTATAAAAATAGGCAGCAAGTTTAATCCCCATACAATTGACCAGCCCTAGCTTATCTCACTATTGAGTTCGAGCGTATCATGTCGATCGTTATGACTGTGTCACATCTTTTTAAACGAGATTATACATTCCAATTGTGCCAAGAAACTAATTCCTACTATTTATACATCAATTGTCCAGTCTAGGTCGTTCTTCTCTATGCTCTGCTATCAATCGAATTTAGGTGTTTCGTACATGTCTTCAGGATCTAGGATCAGTCAGCCTTGGTTCCAAGAATTGGGTACAGGAGAATGAGCTGACGTACCTTGACGGTTTTCAAGAATATACTTCCGTGTTGCAACGATGTTATGCGTTAGCTCTGTACTCAGTTCCTGCTCACGCACCGAAACCTTCTCGTTTCGCCTGGCTGCCCCTTTAAGAGCGGCATGTGCAACGTGGAACCGGGACGTTTTGTTCTGGATCATCATATCGAATGGCGTTGTGGTGCTCCCTTCTTCAATATACCCGGCAATACTGACACGCTCAAGCAGAGGTCGCCCAAACAGCAGCCCCTGCAACTCGGTCGGGTATCCATGGTAGTTGAAATGAATGGGCTTATCAGAGGTAAATAGGTTGTCGAAAGACTCGGCCGTCAGAGCGTGCGGATGAGCACCTTCATTCTCGAGGATCATCAAGTCCGTCACATTAATGACTCGGACGCGAAGTTCAGGGCAGCGCTTGCGCAAGATCGCCGCCGCGTAGATGACTTCAAACATTACCTCGACGCCAATGCCTACCAAAACCACATCCGGGTCGAGTCCACCGTCGGTGCTGCAGAACTTCCAAATCGATGCACCGGCTCTGCAATGGCTCTCTGCCTCCTCGGGTGACAAATACACGGGCGTCGGCTGCTTTGAGCCAACCATGAGGTTGACATAGTTCTTGGACTTGAGGCAATGATGTACGGTTGTTAAGAAAGTGTTGGCGTCCGGTGGCAGATAGACGCGCGCAGCATCCGGCTTCAGCTTGAGGACATTGCCTATGAACGATGGGTTTTGGTGAGAAAATCCATTGTGTTCCTGCCGAGCCCACGTGCTGGTTTCAATGTAGTTGATGCTAGCCACATCTTTGTGCCAGCCGGTCTCGCGCGCCTGTTTTATTGTCAGTTTTGTTAAAGACACTTGGAATGAGGCACAGACAGAGAGCACATACCATCTTCATGAATTTGGCGTATTGGACCATCATAGTGTGGACAATACCTAAAAAGCTCTCGTAAGAGGGAAAGATGCCTACACGGCCAGTCAGGGTATAGCCTTGGAGAAAGCCCTGGCACATATGCTCGCTCAATACTTCAATTACACGCCCGCCCTTCGCATTCGAAAACTGATCCCACTGGAAGTTTCGCCCCGTGTGCGCGAGGGCTGCATCAAGTTTGTTACTTTCCAGTTCATCCGGAGAAAACAATCGCACACTGTGCGGATTTTCAGTGAAGACCTTATCGATCAATTTTCCGATTGTCTTCATTGGACTTTCTTGGGTGCCTTTCTCAACCCCAAAAGCCTTCCAATCCGGAAGCTTAGGGGGCTGATAGGCTTTGTATGCCTCAAACCGTTGACCGAGTTTCTTAGAATCATCTGAAGGAATGACGGACTTAACGTCATCAACGACATCTCCAGTTTCGGTGAACAGTTCATGTGGGTTGTAAGAAGAAAGCCACTTCTGAAGTGCTTGAAGTTCTTCTTTATCCTTCTTTGCGTTAGGAAGAGGAACTTGATGCGAGTGGAATGATCCTTCAATGAATTGCCCGTGCAATTCCTTGGGCCCGGACCAGCCCTTTGGCGTTCGCAGCACGATCATTGGCCATCTGGGCTTCATGATAGGTTTCCCTGAACGAGCGGCATTTTGAATCTTATGGATCTCTTTAACAGCCCAGTCCATGGAACTGTGGAGATCGGTATCGATATCTTCGAGGTTTTCGACGATGCGTACTTGGTAACCATAACCCGTGAACAAGGCGATCAGCTCTTTGTTATCCATGCAACCAAAAATGGTCCGCTCGCTAATCTTGAAGCCATTGACATGTAAGATCGGTAAGACAGCCCCCGATTCAGCAGGGTCGATGTACTTAATTGCATGCCAGGAGCTAAACTGGTTAGAAAAGGGCAATCACAATAGACAGGTTATTTATGAGCTTACGTTGCCGTAGGGCCTGTCTCTGCTTCTCCGTCACCAATGACGCAAGTGGCTATCAGATCCGGACTGTCCATAACTGCACCAAATGATACTGCTAACGCATAGCCCAGCTCTCCACCTTCATGGATCGCTCCAGGTGTTTCAGCGTTAATGTGGCTGCAAATAGCCGTTAGCTCACGCCCAGAAAGTGAATTTACAGGGAAAGTACGACCTTGGAAGTCCAGCAGAAGTGCTGAATGTCGAAATGAGATTTTTAAGACCTTCATTGTCCCTCGAATAGTGTGGGTAGAACTTCCCCAGCGAGCCTTCAATCCACAGGGAAGCTAGAATACCTGGTGCACCATGTCCTGGTCCCACAACATATAGCATGTTCAAATCATGCTTCTTGATGATATAATTCAAGTGGGAATATATCAAGATCAACCCTGGACATGTTCCCCAGTGGCCTGTACTCACAGAGTCAATATAAAGACGGTGATGTTTTTAGGGTTCCTTACCGAGCAAGCGCGGCTTGATGTCCTCATGCTTCAGATCGCGCTTCAACAACACATTGTCTTGGAGAAAAATCATTGCTAAAAAGCGTGAGTAAACCTACAATTACAGGATGAATATATTCCTCACCTGCAGCTATGTAAGCAGACGCACGACGGAACTTGTGCAAGGCATCGTAAGATGACTGATCTAAGGTGGTCTGTTCGATTTGGACTTGTAGCTGTTGAACGGCATCAGGAATGTCCGAGGGCAGTGCCTTAGGATTCGGTCTGTCGATGACTTCTCCAGGCATGGTGACTGAATTGTATAGGTTACAATTGACGCTTTTTTGGTACAAAGTTAGTTGGTGGTATAGATCACCGGCAAAGAAATAGTAATGCGAGCGGATCTGGAGATCTTCACTGTAAATCCAAGGACAACCCCCACCAAAAAGTGTTAGTTTTTTAAGTTGATTGAGATGTGCTATAGATGGGTTTAAAGATCCCGGTCATAAAATAATGCATTAAATTGAACCTGTAGGGGTCACCGGAGTTATATCTTGGAGTGCCGTTCCACGTCCCTGGTGTCGGATCCAACTACGTCACTATGCAAACCGCTTGACATCACCGGTAACTTGCGAGTGCTCAACAGGGAACTTGGCCCACCACAATGGAAAAATTAAATTGCCCTTTCAAGGTTTCCATTGAAATTAGAAAGAGGGGCAATTAAGAGCAGCGATCTGTATTATTTAACTCCGTGTCAATCTGGCGTTGGCCAGTGGATAATGGAAAGTCCCGGTTAAACGCTGCCGATTCAGTCGCTTCCAAGATGACAGGCAAATCTATTCTTTCGGTTAACGCCGGATCATCCTCAGTGAAAATTACTTTCTATACCTTTGAAAATCCTCCTAAAGTGGTAGCCAATGCGCAAGTTTCAGGCATCACGGCTCCTCCGGCAACATTGAAATATACCCGGGGTTCGTCCAACCATAAGGAGCAGCTCAAAGAGTCACTGAGCACGCCTCAGGATGCATTCAAGTTCCTCCTGCAGCGTTGCTTCTCTGATTCCAACTTATCTGAAGTCGCCAGTGCTGATGATCTCGCATTTATCTGCCACCGAGTTGTCCACGGGGGAGACTATAAGAGTTCGGTTGTTATAACCGAAGATACTTACCATCACCTGGAGAAACTTGAGGATCTAGCTCCCTTGTATGTGGAATTTTCGCATTACCTGATAAAATGTTGCTAATGATACATAACAGGCACAATTTCTCTGCGTTGGAGATCATCAGGCTTTGCCGAGAGGAACTCCCATCGGTCAAAAGCGTCACGTTTTTCGATTCAGCATTCCATCAGAGCTTACCTGACTATGTGAAGACGTATCCAATTAATCAGAAAGTTGCCAAAGCGAATGGGCTTCGGAAGTACGGGTTTCATGGAATCAGTTATTCCTTTATTCTTCGCTCAGTGGCACAATTCCTCAGCAAGCCGGTTGAAGACACAAATATAATTGCCATGCATATTGGAAGCGGTGCCTCAATATGCGCGATCAAGCAAGGGAAATCAGTTGACACATCGTGAGCACGTTCTTCTCCACTTTCAGACAGAAACAATCTGACATAATCTAGCATGGGGCTTACTCCGCTGGCTGGGTTACCCGGTGCCACTCGTAGTGGCTCCATCGATCCATCGTGAGCATCACCTGCGTGAACGTTTCATAGTTCTGGTGGCTAACATACCTATCCATAGACTTGTATTCCATTACACCAATGAAGCAGGGAAGCTGAGTCCTGCAAGCACGAAGGAGATGCACATTAGCACAGTAGGTTTACCAGGTGGCGAGGAACCTCAAGAACAGAGCTGACTCGATCCACTAGGCAGAAGAAATCCTGAACAAAAAATCTGGATGGAAAGCGCTCACGGGCACGACTGACTTCTCCCAGATTGCGGTTGAGGACCCTCCGAGCAAGGAACATAAGCTTGCTTTTGAGATTGTTGTCGACCGTCTTCTAGGATTCATCGGTAACTACTTTGTCAAGTTAGATGGACAGGTAGATGCACTTGTCTTTGCCGGTGGGATTGGCGAAAAGAGTGCTCTTCTAAGGAAGACAGTAGTTGAAAAGTCCCGGTGTCTTGGTGTTGCTATTGATGCATCGGCTAACGACAAGGGACCGTCCGATGACCAGACAGTGGCAGACATCTCCAAGGCCGGTACCAAAGGGCCTCGCGTGGTGATCTGCCAGACAGATGAGCAGGTAAGCAGTGAAACCTGAGCAAACTTGTGGTCTGAGGTATCTTTGCTAATACGAGTATCAAGTTTGAAATGGCCTATAATTGCGTTTTGACTCATAATGATGATACAAAGTCATGATGGAACCGAGAGGAACTATGTTATGGGTGAACTATGAGAGAGTTTGTAATGTTTTGACTTTATCATCCTGAGGCATGCTATTTCTACTACGAATCACGTTTCTCGTTTACTCGTGACTTATATTTTGTATACACATCAACCTCAAACTTGGACTGGTCCATATTGATAACGCACAATATATATCTTCGAAGTCTGACCGTCCCGCTGGTAAGAAAAGCTAGATCCCCACAGTGCATAATAGTTTAATACTACAGACAAAACATCTCAATATATCTACTGTGAGTCCTACTTTGAATGTTTCCAAATTCTACTAATGTCAAGTACGGTCCGAGGTGCTGGCTGAATCTTCACTGGATATCAGGCACCGTGATTAGCTAAAAGAACAACACTTAAATTCTAATGGCCAGGGGGAACTGGTACAATAGGGAAAATCTAAATGAGGGTGCAAGAAGCTAGGGGGATTTGTTATTGTATTCGGATGTATCCATTCAAACTTATTGGGAATGCATAAACTTCTTCAAGAAAGTATCTTGGATTTGATTACCCCGGTGCAAACAAAAAAAGGAAAAAAGAAAAAAAAGTACCTCGGAAAGAGTACCTACTACAGGTTGGTACCGGTACCTGGGACATTTGGCCAGAGCACAGACATTTCAAACAAATTGGCCTAACTGATGGGTCAAGTGATCATCTATCAATGGGGAGACGGGTGAATACACATCATCTTCGCGGAACCAGAATCCTGGGAAGCCCAAAACAAACAAAAGTTTGCTATGATCTACGGGAAGCATCCGGGCGAATCAAATGTATTAAGTTCCCCGCTACAGGTAGGGATAGTGCTTTATTGTCAATCATCTACGGATCTCCTCGCGTCGGATACAAGACGCCACAACGGAGAAACACCCACCTCCTATGCATCCTGTCGGTCATCGATTAATAGGTTGGGCCTAGCTACCGTCTGCATTACTCTGAGGATTGCAACACCGTATCCAATTTACTGCCGAGTGAAGCCGTGGAGTCGCCTTGCCCCTGTCGGGGATCGGTATGTAACATTCATGTAGGGAGCATTCCACAGCTGCAGCTGCACGATTATCATCGATCGATGCAGCTAACGCGACTCCCGGTGCTTGAATTCCCTGGGGTCCAGAATTCCGGTCCATCGTATAGGGTAGTAGCGCCTATAAATTCCGAATCTTCAAATCAGAAGTGGAGTTGGGAACGGGTGCCGTGGTACCTTTTTTCCCATTGTTGACCCGGTACTTTTATTTTATTTTTAGGTTTCATCTTCCATTCACCAAAACTGCCACGCATGCCTAGTAAATCACCTCATCAAATCACCTCATCAAACTCGTCACAGACATGTCCAATGACCATTGCCACATTGTACTATATGGAAGCTGAGATATTATTGATCGACAGCGCTGAGTCGCATCGCCCCGGGACCGCGGAAATGGGCCACGGGTTGTTCTGAAGCTAATTAAAGCAAGGTGTCAACGTCAACGGTAGGGACCCGTCATTGAGGCAGTAAAGGGCAGGTGTCGTAAGGTCATTTTGTTGAGTATAGGCGCATGATAGACGGTTTAGCACGGGAAGGCGTCGATCAAACACCCAATAATTAGGAACAAACACCAAACACCCAGTATGTTGACAAGAGGCTGAAATCGGAGACTTTGAAGGATTGCCCCAAAAAAGGAGAAGTAAGTTCTGGCCCGAGACGGGGAAGGGGAAGTGAGGTTCCAGAATGGCGGGTGGGTGCTTTAGCTTCCTTCTCGTGGCGAACTTACCAGAAATGGGTGAGTAAGGTGCTTGGTTAGCCACTATGCTGCACTTAAGTGTCCGCCTGACTCCATTCCGACGACAATGATAGATTCAATCATTCAAACAGTGGACGATCTTCAAACAGCGTGAGAGACTATGGGACACTACAGATGGGTAATCCCCGTCGGAGCGGGAATTCCGTGTTCGAGAACTTCCCAAATTGCCGTACCTTGAGTAATTCTAACGTCAAGGCGAGGATTAAAATTAGACACCTTTAGATTATTTTATTTTTATTTTTATTTTGTTCACTTACGATCCACTGTCTGATTGGTAATCGATCAGTTCCCCCTTCTAGAATTCCATGCTGTGGCTCAACGCTAATATCCCGGCTGCATTTCCGCGGCTCTAGTTGATCAAATCCGCTGCATGTGAGCCTCCATAAGGTGAAAGGTTAAACCATTTGTTGGTAACTTGTACGAACCGGGAGGTGGATACTACCTTATCCCTCAAGTTTGTTGCTTCCGTATTGGTGATGGTGTCTTTAGTAAGAGTTTTTCTAAGATGACAAAATCTCGTCTCTATAGCCTAATGCAGATCCCCGAAATTCTAACTTACTAAGGGAACATGCGAGTCGATGGAGAACAATGATTAATACCTACTTAAAAAAACAAGGCTTAGGTTGCATATGAGAGAATAAAAGTTTTGGAGTGATATGATAGGCTGCTTTGTTTTGTTGGTTGCATTATGTATTATATATTTACTACTATTTGTACTCATATAATTACATACAAAAGCAATAAAGACAAAACAAAAACAGTAAACTTCCCCTACCAACCATATCATTTTAGCCATCAAATAGTACGGAATTTTTGAAATTAAAGTAAAGAATGTGACTGATCGACAAAGCGCGAGCTGAGACTGCAAATCGCACTTTTTTTTTTTGCCCTACCATCCCCCCCTTCAAAGAAATATTTCCCAGAGGGCAGCGCGACCGAGAAAATCAAAGATAAGGGAAACTTTTTTGGGTTATTTTTCAAAAATAAAAAAAAGAGATAAATAAATAAATAAACAAAAATAAAGTCACAATGAAGATTACTTTGCTACATGTTTTAAACCTACTGCACAAATATGCAAACAATGCGCATTCCAATTTCAATTCAGACCACAAACTTCCCTGTCCCCAAACCCATCCCACCAATAATCAATAGTGCAGCAAGGCAGGTATCCTGCATGGCGATCAGACCTCTTCCCATTTCCTGGCTTCTCAGCGTTTCACAACAGATCTGTAGATCTTACATCAATTCTTCTATAGAAGCGATCATTCTGCAGAAGAGTTACCGGCAGGCAGACACAGCATATCCGCCCCGCGAGGACACAAAGCACGGTCCAGACCTAGGCCTACAGTATTGTTCTAACGGGAAATCCCTGTAGTTGAAGTGAAAATTCGATAAACGGGGATGTTGAGGGAGGGGGGAGAGAGAGAAGGAGAGGGGTTCATGGAAAATGTTGGAATTGGAATGAATCATGCATGTGCACGTCGACATTCTTTGTTGTTATACTTCTTTCATTGCTACCCTGGGGGAGTTTGATGTGTAGGTGGCTGTTGGACAGGTCAATCCTTTCCCATGTTGTGGTTGGCCGTCATTGGTTCCTTGTCCGGTTTGATCCACAATCTTTCCCTACTCTGTACAGTTTCTTCCCAATGCCCTAACACCCATCCGGGTTCCGGTTAACAGCCTCAATAATTATCTAATAATCGCTAATAACACCATCATTATTTATCTTTAGCCAGTAATCATCCTCTTGGCTATACCCGATTGACGGCGCGGAAGCGGAATCCTCAGCCAACTCCCCGCCCCGTCCCTAAAGCCCAACGGTCCCTAGACTTGTCCCTTTGTTCTCCGGTTTCTAGTGCCATTCTAGCTGTATTATCGAGTCAGTAGATCGACTATGATACCCGAGAGGGTTAAGTGATGGTATCCAGTTTACGCCCTAAAGGCGATAGTGAAGTCAAAAAGATTCCCACGCAGAGCAAAGCAAGCCCCATAAGCTCAATGGCACGATCCGCGATAGAACCATGGTACAATCCTGCTGATGGGACTTCCAGAACAATTCTGGAATGACTTTGTTTTCTGCTGACACCAGTTGACAGTGGTGTACAGCCATTGACGACATGCATTGTGCAGAAACCCGTAACTGGTCGGTATCCCGTTTGGGCTTGATTGTCTATCATTCGTTGTCTAGAACGACAAGTAAGAAAAAAAAAAAAAAAAAAAAGTACCACCCCATTCTGAAGCACTAGTGTGTCACCCAGTTTACATGTCACTTCCTGTCATTGGAAACATGTAACACTTGGCTGTCGAATTGACTGGCAAACCAGTTGCAACGCCACATCTCTGATTTGACAGATGTCGTGCTGACAGTCTCTTTGAGCACTGTGTAAAAAAGTACTATACACCTATAGATCATTAACGGTTCAGTTGAAATGCAAACATTGATTTCCAGTTCTATTTGAAACACGTCGCGCTAAGACCAACTAAGCAACCTTGTCAAACATTCAGTGTTTCTGTATGATCCGATACAAGAAAAAAAAAAGGAAAAATAGAAAAAAAAAACCCACTGTTTGCAACAGATAGTTTCCATCCTGTGGCTGGAAAGACTAATTGAGCCATCGTTCGGGTAGAATCCTATCCCTCTGCCGTCATGTTTCGTTGGAGTTACGGAGTTGACTGTGCCCCATTGTGGCGAGGCTCTACTATTCAAGTGGATGGTGATTGTGGAGTGGTAAATTACAGCTGGCTTTACGCTGTATTGGATGTCTTAGTATGGGCTTGTCGACCTAAGGGGAGGGTGTATGGCGCGGGCTTGGTGCCCTAAGACTTTACGGAATAGAGCATGTATGTAAATCGGGGTACATTTGTAGATCGAAACCGTTACCCCAGAGATAACCCACTCGAAGTCAAGAGAACAGTCTAGAAGGGCCAGATGCTATGGCTGAAAGGGTGTATCCTACTCCGTAGGACGAACGGAGAAAATCCATGACCTGCGATGGATGGTCGCGGGGAGAAACAGACGGGCGACACGCTAGAAGGACTAGAAGGTTGCAAGAACAATGTTGGTCGCATAATACGTAACGGGGCGGGTAACTGTGGGTTTGCCGGATCATTGATCGCTATTGAGAGGGACCCACTGAACCCCCTATTAGCCAACCCAATTTTTCTGAGGACCGGGAAATAATTAGAGGGACAAGTGAAGAATAGAGAAGATGAGCGGCGAAAATTGGCAACAATGAAAGGGTTTCCGTATTTGAGTTGGTTCTTTTTTATCTTATTTTTTTTTGTTACAAACAAAGTAACTTCAGGTAACCTTCCACATTTCAAACAAAACGTTCACCTCGGCAAGCAACCAATCGCCAAACCATTGGTGTGAATCAATCAGGAGACCTTGTGGATCAAGCTAAAGAGAAGCATCGAATCAATAAACATCGAATCTGGTCGCGATAGTCTCCCGAGACTTAGCAGGTAACTACAGCAGGTACCGGACACAGCAAGCTTCTGGATTGGTTCTATGGGGAACCCCCATCGACAGTACATACTTTAGCTCGTACCCTAGGTACCCTAGGTCGATACCAACTTCTAGGCCTTGACATAGGTACTTTGTGCATACTTTACCTATCAAACATGGCGCCACATATGTTTAATAATGATGACTCTGGAGTAGATGTGTACATCTATCTGCAAGTACAGCTCTCTGTTAGGTGCCTATACACTACGCATCCATGTCCAAAGACAGTTTTGGTACCCATGTCTTTTTGCTCAATTAATGGTAGGTGATATTACATGAAGGCACTCCACAGAGTCAAAAAATCCGGGAAAACAGGTTCCATCCAAGAAAACAGGAAAGACCATGCCGGATCGGGGAACTGAATGAGGAGGCCTAGCTAAGGGTTTTTTTTTGGGCATACTAGACAACTAGTATAGGGCTTTGGAGGTAGATAGAAGAGGATCATTACGTTGTAGTTTGCACCCATCAGGGGCCCCTGACTGTTAGGAAGTGACCCAAAAGGAACACCACGCGAGAAGCAATCGAGACAAGCCCCGTTGGAGTTGGTTCGGATCCATCCGCGGTTCCTGGAAGCGGCTGCTAATTCTCCACTCACACCCTGCAACCAAGCCAGTCCGCTGTGTCCGAGAAGTCGGTTCTTAAAAGGCAGGTTGCTTTTTTAATTAACTATGTGAATAGTATTACCTATGTACGGAATACTGAGGTGGGGAGCTCCGGTTTTCTGCTCTTGTCCGTAATTTTGATTAGTTGAAGCTAGCTACCTGAGTAAAAGTTCAGGCAATGTATGTATTACGATTTCCTTCATTACCATACTTCTAGGTTGCTTCTATTCGGAACAGACGGGCTCTTGCTCTAGTTAGGCTATGAAGCCGCCGAACGATATCCGCAGGCTCCCTGAAATCGACTGTCAGCTGGAACATTCACTTGCTGACTGTGATCGGAACGAAAAGAAAAAAAGATAAGACGGATCTGAAACCGGAGAATCGCCTTAGCTAAGATGTCTCGCACAAAAACCAAGGGGAATTAAAATAAAAGTTACGGTTAATATCTTGTAATTGGTAGGGACAAGCATCAAACGTTGGGACTGAAGTCTCTTTTTTGGGGGGAAGGGGGGTGTGCAGAGAATACAACCAGAAAAGAAAAGGAAAAAGAAAAGAAAAGAAAGGGGGGCGTATGGATCGCACCCACATCCAGCTTGTCGCGTACCTTACCCCCGGGACGGGATAGAGCCGCTATGTGCTTGCTGAACGGAGCTATCCTGTTATTATCCATTCTATTAGGGATTTCCGTTTTTTATTTTTTATTTTTTTATTTTTTTTTTTTGTTCCTGTCAGCTTTTCTTTTTCTAATTTTTCTTTTTTTTCCCCATTTATTATTATATTATTATTATTATTTATTTGTATTTTATTATTTATTATTTTTCTTTTTCAAATCAATCCTAGCTTATTCCTTTTTAATTTTCTTTTTCTTTTTCTTTTCTTTTCTTTTCTTTTTCTGTTTTATTTCTTTTTCTTTTTTTAATTTTTATTTTATTTTATTCAAAGTTTGGATCATGAACAACCTAAATAAAAAAGAAATAATCAAAAAAAAAGAACCACTTAGTGAATCGCCAGGCCATTACGGAGTACTACATATATCCAGAACCCCCTTCAGGATTTGCCTCTGGATTCTTCATTCATTCATTCCGTACTCCAATGATAAACCTCACCCTGTCCTCCTCATACTCTTTTTGATCTTCCTCCTTCCGTACTTACGCCCCTGTCCTCTACCTTCGTCTTACGTCTGCTTCTAAGTGACGTTACTAAACGCCCTATGCTCCCTTGCCATAATTCGACTCAAGCTTGTTAATTTCTGTTAATTGGCTCTTTCCCCAATAATAATTTTTGTTATCACCGAATTGGACGGAGCTTTACTTCCGTGGCACATCTCTCGTCCCTAGGATCGACCTCCTTGCTGGCTGCATTAGTCTTGTCTACCTTTTTGGTCACTGGGTCGGGATTTCAATTCGAACAATATCCACCACGTCCCTACTACGCGCCAGTTCTGTAACGATTTGAAAAGAGACCGGGACACTTCAGAATAAACAACGTCGCAAGCGCTTGAACGAAAAAAGACAGGAAATCGACCTGTCCAGTGTGATTGGAGAGCTCCACTCTTCCTCATTCTTCTAGTTCGACTACTTGGCCATCTAGCGGCGGACATTCCTGCCTTACAGATCTACTTGTCGTCTGTGCTGCATTTGATCCTGCCTACTTCGCCCAGCACCATAACCCTGAGCGTCCTTAATAAGGATTGCGTTTTCCGATCTCAACTGCAGCTGCACCATTGTCTGCATTAATACCGCCTGTCCTTGTTTGGAACCTTGGGTACTTCGCTCGTCGCTTCTTTCGATCTATTATCAGACCGCACATTAATATTTAATATCGGACTTTTAATACTTGTCTCATTTGGCAATTTCGAGCACAGGGACTCTCCTTGTGGTTATTTAATATTCCAGTGAGTTCTCCTTCACAGCTGCAAAATCTACTTCCAGAATATTCCCATATCCAAACCTACCTTAACATCGCCCGGGGAGAGCAATATCTGACTGCAATTGTTTCTAGAATTTGCTATGGTAAATCGTGAACCGAGATCTTTCAACATGGGACGAGGAGCATATGATACCACTGGCGTCAAGAAGCCTGGTGCACCACCACCGCCGCCCAAGTAAATTCTCCAGGGCCGGCTGTCAACCACATTGTTCTGTTTTCTTTTTTTTTTTCGAGCGAAAAGTCATTTGTGGTTTTTCATTGGCGCCATGGTCCGCGGAGTTTCACGTGTCGATGAAGTCGATCTTCATTGTAAGTGGTCTTTGAAATACCCAGCTGTCAGGTCCATGTCTAACATGACGTTTTAGTGCCTGTAACACTATGTTTCACTATTTTCTTCGCTTCGTTGTTCGCCTTCGGTTTCGGGTCTATAACCTTTTTAATACGCTTTTTCGATGTCACATTCGCTACCACCTTTCGCTCCACATGGCTGTCGCCATTGTTACGTTCGACCTCCACACTTCCACCTCTACAATTTTAATACCTCGCTATGAACCAATACAGGTCTACGCTCTGTTTATCAAAAGTCTTATTATTTTTCTTTTGCCATATTTCCTTCAGATTTGCTGGACTTCCTTTTTTCCTTTTTTTTTTTTTTTTTTTTTTTTTTTTTTTTTTTTTTTTTTTTTTTTTTTTTTTTTTTTTTTTTTTTTTTTTTTTTTTTTTTTTCACTCGGCGTTTGACATAGACGGGAAGGGGATTGATACTTGTTTTTATTTTTGTGTTTGGGATACATGGATTGATACCAAGACTAGAACGTTCGACCTCGCGGTCTACCAGAATATTTGTTTTTGAAAATTTTGTTTTTGTTGTGATTTGATGTACCCGTTGTGTCCTATGTGTGTCAATTGTCAATGCGGGGACCACTTTCCATTTTTTGCCATTTTTGTTCCTTAATAATTATTTTGTGTATGTGTTTTTCTTAGTGCACGTGTATTATATTATCAGCACCTTGAGAATGGAAACAGGAGTGCCTTGACGAAGTTCCCGCTAATATCCTTTCCGTACAAGCCTCGATTTGATTCTTAACGGATCTCAGGCCGTGACATCGGCTGTGGGTTGATTATCCCCCGGCCGCTCACAGACCATCAGTAATCTGATTTGGTAGGGTGCTTTGCAGTAGGAGCATTATCTTGGTGGATCCCGGTGCAAACATCAGGGTGTTCGAGCCTCGTTGCATGTTGCTAATGAACTTTTTGGTTTTTGGGCAGCTACAGTCTACGGGCCGGGGATCTGCACAAATCATGGTGTGCAACGTTGACTGCACCTGTGGACTGGGCGTCATTGCGAGAGGGTTCCCAACTCCCTGGCGATCATCCTCGTTGGCGGGCTGTTGGCACGTCATGCCTAACCTGCATGGTATGTTGTCATTGTTGACAGCATACCTCAATAGACCGGCCGACAGACTAGTGTTGGTCAGATTCGTGTTCTGCCAATTATAGAAGACTGAGTTGGGTACGAGTTTCAGCCAGTTGGAAGTTGATATGTCTCATTAACCAGTGAAGTTGGGAGAAAGGGAAGAGGGTGGATGGATGATTAATATTTGGTATCATTGTGGATACATGTGCTGGAAGTATGTATAGTGTTTTTTTTTTTTTTTTTTTTTTTTTGTGAGAAATGATACTGTTAACAACAATTGCTACACAAGCCATGTAAGCATTTCTCTATCATAAGTAGTATTAGTGACTGTATTGTGGTAAATTTTAGCCTGTGGAATATCCGAGACGGACACATCCCGTGACTGGGGGGAGACACTAAACCCAATTTAGGACTACTCTCCATCAGGAATGGATTCCAAGTGACGACCGTTGTTCCCTCCGCCTCACTGGGTATCTATCCTAACCTCTAGTACCTTGCGAATTGTGTGTACTTGCCCACCGCTATTTACTTTCTGGTACTGGTATGTTGGAAACTCTCCGATTCTATTATTCAATTTTTATTTTAACTTGACGCCTGTTGATTTTTATTTATTTTATTTTATTTTATTTTTTAATGTTCTGCTTTTTTTTCCCTGCGTTTCCTATAGTAGAACCCTTGGCTCAGGTCTCCAACTTAGGCTCACCTTAACTCGTGTCCACCAAATGTTCCCACCTCGGCTGACGTTTCCTTTAGGCGACCTTGATTACTTTACCGCTTTGACTTACTATCGACCTTACCCGCCCCTGGCGAGCTGAAATCAAGATTGATAATCATCGCCCCGTTGCTGGCGTTCCCTGCAATTCAACCTAATTGTGTATAGCCACCCCATCCGTTGGGCGCTGCAGCCATGTCTGAACCAACTAGCACAAATACTCCGAAGCCGAGTAGTAGCGTGAAGCTGGTACTTTTGGGAGAGGCGGCAGTTGGAAAGGTACGGCCTCGGCTGATTCCCTCGCCTCCTTGCAGTTGCACACGGGTAACCTAGATGACTGACAAATTCCTGAAATGGTTGCCGTTCACAGTCATCGTTGGTGTTGCGATTTGTCAACAATGACTTTCAAGAGAACAAAGAGCCGACAATTGGAGGTAAGCGATCTTGAGTGATTTTATCCCGCGCAGCAATGGATGCAACCTCTCCTTCGATGCTGATGTCATTTTTTTTATCCTACCTTCAGCTGCCTTCCTGACCCAGAAATGCTCCCTCCCGACCCGGACGATCAAGTTCGAAATCTGGGATACCGCCGGTCAGGAGCGATTCGCTTCCCTTGCTCCCATGTACTACCGTAACGCTCAGGCGGCGCTGGTAGTCTACGATGTCACCAAGCCATCCTCCCTTACCAAGGCCAAACATTGGGTTGCCGAACTGCAGCGGCAAGCGAGCCCCGGGATTGTGATCGCCCTCGTTGGTAATAAGCTGGACTTGACGAACGACGGGAATGAGGCTACTGGGGAGCCACAAGCTGAGGGCGAACCTGAGTCACCTGCTGCTGACGAGGATGACACGGCCGGCGAGCCACACGAAGAGCAAGAAGCCACGCCCGGAGATGCCCGAAAGGTATCGACATGGGAGGCCAACTCCTATGCGGAGGAAGAAGGTCTACTGTTTTTTGAAACTAGCGCTAAGACGGGTGTAAATGTCGTCGATGTCTTCACTGCCATCGCCAATGCCATCCCTGAGAGCAGCCTCAAGAGTGGTCGTGGAGCTGGTGCCGGCACGGGCCAGACAACTTTGGGTGGTGCTCGTCCGGCAGATGATTCACGAGTCAACTTGGGAGACCGATCTGCTGCGACGGCTAAGGAAGGTTGTGCCTGTTGATTTTGCTTTTACTCTGCTTTTTCTCTACGGTCTGTAAGGGTTGTTTCGCGCAGAGGTCTTGATACTTGGTATGCGATTTTCAGTTTACAGGTGACCAAGGCAGAGCTGCAGAAATAGCTATTATCAGGCGTGTGATTAGTTTATTCCCATATCCAGGCGTCACTTTTATTGTTTTTGATCCCATGATTTGATTAATTTGAGATTATCTTTGCGCTTTCCGGAGCTGTCAACGTCAACCACATTCTTTGATAGGTCATTGAGACACGGTGGAATTGATTTCCTATTGAAGAGAGATGGTGTACCAGTACGATTGAGATGACAAAGAATATTTTCCATGAGAGGGTTGGAATCACAAGAGGAATTGTAATTGTCTACAATGATTTAATGAAAGGGGGTTGAAAGAATTTACTAGCAAAACCAATCAAATCTGAATAGGTTTAAAGACCGTTACCAATAAGACCAATACCAAGCCCCAAAAAAGCCAAGTCAAGTGCTGATAAGGAATTGATAAACCCGCGGATATCTCGAGGGCAGAGCGGTCACGGGAACGGGCTACCCCTAAGAAGGCAATGGGCTAACCGATCCAGGACAAGCGTGGTATCGCTAAGCGAGGCGCCGAGCCTCCGATCCCACACCAAACGCAGGACCGCAAATTGGATGCTGGACGGACGTTCTGTTTCAATCCTTGAATTTATTCCCACGACCCCCCCAACAACCCGCGACAAGGAAAGGCAGCACCAGCAGCACAGCCCGCTACCCGTCGCTCGTCTGCAATCATGGCTGCTATCAACAAGATCGCCCTCAACTCGCCGTCGAGGCAGAACCCCTCCGAGCTGGAGACCGCGATCGCCGGCGCTCTTTTCGACTTGGAGAGCAACACACAGGACCTGAAGGCTACCCTTCGTCCCCTGCAGTTCGTCTCTGCCCGTGAGGTAAGATCTGCCTGATCCGTTTGGCTTCGCGTATGTTTTGCGGCATCAGAAGAAAAAAAATTGTTCTTGGCTGTTGTGTGTGCGGTGGACTATGGGAGATATCAGGGCACTATGGGGAAAGATAAAAAGGATGTGGACGGTACTAGGTGTATTCTGCATATAGTGTGCATCAATTGAAATGCCACTGTGGATGGGGACCAAGTACTTGAGCAGGAGACTGAAAGAGAAGGGAAATGACGTCCTGCAATGGAAACCGATGGCCAGAACAATTTCTGATAATGCGCGATTCGATACGCCATTCCATCTGGGATACTTGTCCCATGATTCTTTTTTTGTCCCGCACAGTTAATCTGACGGTTGATATCATTACAGGTTGAGGTCGGCCACGGCAAGAAGGCTGTCATCATCTTCGTCCCTGTCCCTCTCCTCCAGGGCTTCCACAAGATCCAGCAGCGGTATGACAACCAAAAGACAAGAAACATCAGAAAAATAAACAAAAAAAAAGAATTTCAAGAATTAAAACCAGCTGACATTGGATTTGTTAATTAAAATAGCCTGACCCGTGAGCTCGAGAAGAAGTTCTCCGACCGCCACGTTCTCTTCGTTGCTCAGCGCCGCATCCTGCCTCGCCCCAAGCGCTCTGTCAACTCCCGTACCAACCAGAAGCAGAAGCGTCCCCGTTCCCGCACTCTGACTGCCGTCCACGACTCCATCCTCACCGACCTGGTCTACCCCGTTGAGATCGTCGGCAAGCGTATCCGCACCAAGGAGGACGGTTCCAAGACCCTCAAGGTCGTCCTGGACGAGAAGGAGCGTGGTGGTGTTGACCACCGTCTTGACGCCTACGGCGAGGTCTACCGCCGTCTGACCGGTCGTGCCGTCGTCTTCGAGTTCCCCCAGAGCGGTGCCTCTGACTACTAGATTTATTTCTTATAAAACTTTCTTTTTTCCTTTTTTTTTCAATCCAAATCTCTCCCACCTGATATGTTATTCGATATGTTATCCTGTGATTAGGCAAAAAATGAGAGAAGAAATAAGTCTGGGGAAAAATCATTTTTTGATCTTTTCAAACAACCTCTCCCATCACAAATCTTTCTTTCTCTACCAAGAAAAAAGAAAAGAAAGAAAGACGACAAATAGCAAATCACAGATATCAGAAACGGAGAGCAACGCGCGGGAAAGAACGAAAAAAGGAGAGAAAAAACAGAAGAGAAAGAAAAAAAGAAAGAGCAATACAGTGGTTATTGGCATGATGATGGCAGGGTTTAGGGTCCCCCCCCCCTTTTTTTTTTAATGATTGAAAAGAAAAGGATGTGATGTGATGTGATTAATATCATTCCATGATCTTACTCTGGTCCGGGCTTTTCCTTGTGGTCGGCGTGGTTGAAACAAAACAATTTTCCTTTTTCCTTACTCCTTACTTCCTACTTCCTTTTTCTTTAATTCCTTCCCCTCTGCACTGTAGATTTGTCCCAAGGTCCCTGGTTGATGACTGGGTTGACTGATATTGTAGATTGTAGATTATAGATTGTAATATTGGTCATGATTGGTTCGGTTTATCATTTACCTTTGCTTGGCTTCACTTAACCCCAATTTCCTTAGGGTTTTATGTAAATACCCCATACGACAAACCTAAGGGTTCGGGAATAAAACTTTCGTCTAATGGACAGGTGATTATATTACTTCGATTGTTGTAGCTAAGTTAAGGTTTGTTTTTGTTGTTCGTAGATACGAGACATCTTTATCTTTACAGTATAACTAATACTCTTTTATGACATATTTACAGGTATAAAATGGATGAATCATCCATACTAATTCATGTTCACAAATTGTTCAAATGGTTAGATACTGTACTGAATGTTCATTATCATAGGCTTGATCAGGGTATGTAAAAGATCTATCAACAGGTAAAACAAGAAAAGTGGAACGCCTTCAACATCAAATAGAATAAAATATCTTAAACAAAGATAATAAAGGAAAGAAGGAAGGAAAGAAAACTACAGAACTTCAGGACTAATCCTCCCGACGCCCAATACCATCCAATACGCTAGTTCACGCTTCACAGTATCAGAAGTCTGACGACCGACGGACTGTTCCTGGTCGATCTGGTTCTCGGAGTCCCATTCCAAGCGGACGAAGACGGGGATCTCGAGGACGTCTTCGTCCGGTTGGAGGGGGAGGAGGTTCGGGTCCTTGGATTGGCCGCTCCAGTCGAGCGAGGCGGTGTTCTGGTCGAACCCAAAGTCGTCATCTGAGTCGTCGGAGTCAGGGGCGGCGGGTTTGCGTGTCTTGGTGGTGGCGGCAGTGGTGGTAGTACTTCCGCCAGGCAAAGTGCCTGGTACGACTTCGAGGGCGACGGTGGTCCAGTTGCGCCCCTTGTCCCACACTTTGCCGGCTTCTGCGACTTTCTCGGAGGAGCCAAGCGTGCCGGATCGCGAGCCGCGCTGGTCGGTGCTGCCTGGGGCGGTGGAGTTCTGGAGCGCTTCGTCCCAGACGTCGCTGTTGGCGCCGATGTCGAACTGGGGACACAGGATGGTGACTTTGGAGGCTACACGGCCGGGGGTGACGGAGGGTGTGGCGAGGGTCACCCGCACCGGGTCAAACATATGGTTCTTGAGGGTGAGGAGCAATTGGACGGTTTTGAGCGGGGAGAGCGCGTCGAGATTGGGTGCAATGGTGCTGGATATGGCGGGTGACACGGTTGGGAGCCCTGCGTAAGGACTGGGGATGAGGGGCTTGAGAGTCGGTAGCGGGATGTAGCTGAGGGCAATGAGACGGATGCGGAAGCGGGTGGATTGCGGTTTGAACTCGGGTTTGACAAGGATGTGCTTGCATGACTTGCAACGTTTGGACCGCTTTGTGCGCAGTAGCACCGGCAGCGGGAGGAGGTCTTCCACGAACCGTGCGTCGGGCGATTGGAAACAGCGCTGGTCGATGGAGGCCATCCCGTCCCAGCCGCAGTCGTCGGACGCCATTCGTTGGATCAATGCGGTTTCTGCATCGGGTGGCGGCACCTTCAGACCTTCACTTGCTGTGAGCGCTTCCCGCATCACCGGTGGCTTGGACTTGGGCTTCTTGGTTGCGCCGCCGTAGAGACTGCTCAGCCGGGAGGACGAGGTATAGAGCGACATGATGCGGTTCAGGGCGCCGGGGGAGGAGATGCCGCCCCCAAAATCGGTGAGCGGGTCTGAGGAGGAAGAGGAAGTGGCGGCGATCTGGTTCTTGTAGAAGTTCTTGAGTGCTTGGAATCTCGCTTCTGGGTTTAGAGGCCCCGACGTTTCGTTGGTTGGGCTTGATGTATCGCCCCTGTTGTCGACCCCCGACGAGAACTGCTCGTCAATCGACGAGTAGGTAGACAGCGGGGACTTCAGATCGCTGAAGGTCTTGGACATTTGCCTGCCCCGGGAGGTATCGGTCATCTTCGACAATTGGGTCCGGATATTAGTCGGTTTATCGAACTTGATGCCGATGTCCAGCGTCGTCCACATGCAATAACCGCACGATAGCACCCACGGCCCCTGTTGACTTCCACCCCCGGTGACATTCTCCAGCGTCGTGACGGCAAGTGGAGCAGTACACGATGGGCAATTGAAGCAATTCCTGGCGCATCTACAGATCACCGTCAGATTGACTCCCCGCAAATAGTGAACAGTATATATAACCTACCGGTTCCCCTCACTCCGCACCATACTACTCGGCGTCTCGAACAGACAGTTGGGACAGTACCAACACACAATCTCCTCGGTTATACATCGCGGACATTTGATCTGATGGCAGTCTTCGCAGTAAAGTAGCTGTTCCGGTGGGTACAGGGAGAAATTCGACCGGGGAGATCGCGGGTCAAAAGTTCGTTCGTCTTCGAAATCGTAGTTCTGAGGAACAGGGGCAGTAGAGTCTGATTTGTGGGAGGGATCTCTCGATCTCCGTTTCCTGCCTGGATCGGGGACCGGCGTGTCGGCGCAGGGACAGGAAATATAAGCGTAGGGAAAAGGACGCGACATGTTCAACTCAATGGTGCACAATGGACTCGATCATAGTCTCTGTATACATCGTCAGTCTACAACAAAGCAGAATAAACACAATCCCGCACATACCCCACCAAAGAAAACCGTAGTCCAAACTCGCAGCTCCCCACGAGCCTGCGGGGTATTACAATTGAAGAAAAGAAAAAAATACAAGCAAAAAGAGGCAAAAAAGTTGACAGCGCAGAAAATGCGGAGAAATTGGGAGGGAAAAAAAGGTAAATCAAAAGTTGACAAAAACAAAAGGTTTCCCGCCGACGTCACGCCGCAAAACTTCCCGCATTTAATCCCAACTCACTACTTACCATGTTATACCATTTCTAATGAAAACCAATTTAATATAATTCAACACTTGCCTCAAAAAATAGACACAATTGAAAAGAAAAGAGAAGAAGAAGAAGAAGAACAAAAAAACATGTCTCTCCGCCAATTCCTCCGACCAACAGCGTTCTCGCGACCATTCACAAGAACCTACGCCAGCCAAACACCCGGCAATCCGGTTCTCGAAATCTTCAATCGAAAAGTCAAGCATCTCCAAAAAGACCGCGCCGCACAGAATGTCGAAGAGAGCCGGAAAACAGATTACATTAAAGATGAAGTCGCCATGCGCTTATGCGAACGTTTACTGGTAACATAACACTCCCCCCCGATCCCCAACTCAAACCCGACGATGATGAAACCAATCTAACGAGAGAGTGCGAATGGGAGGGTGAGATGTAATAGGATATCAAAAGGGACATTCCAAAAGTGCTCGATCTCGGCGCAAACAGTTGTAACATTGCCCGCGCTCTAACAATGCCCGACATTGACCCGGACATGCCGAACACGCCGCCGCTCGCCAACCGCATCTCACAGCTCACCTGTGTCGACACCTCGCATGCCCTCCTGCACCGGGACGCCGACGACCCCTTCAACAAGGAGATCAATCTCAAGCGAGAGGTCGTCCCGGATCTGGAAACCCTGCCGTACGAGCCTAACTCCTTCGACGCCGTCCTGTCTTCCCTCTCCATCCACTGGATCAATGATCTCCCGTCGCTGCTGGCGCAGGTGAACTCGATCCTGAAGCCGGACTGTCCGTTCATCGCGGCCATGTTCGGCGGCGACACGCTGTTCGAGCTGCGCACGTCGCTGCAGCTGGCCGATCTGGAGCGCCGCGGGGGTGTCAGTCCGCATGTGTCGCCGCTGGCGGATGTGCGGGACGTCGGCGGATTGCTGAACAAGGCTGGGTTTAAGATGCTCACGGTCGACGTGGAGGATATCGTGGTCGACTACCCGGATACGTTTGCGCTGATGCAGGATCTGCAGTCCATGGGGGAGAACAATGCCATCTTGCACCGTGAGCTGGGACCCTTGTCGCGGGACGTGTTGCTCGCGAACGAGGCCATCTATCGCCAGCTGCACGCGGAGGATGGGTCCCGGGGGATTCCCGCTACGTTCCGCTTGATTTACATGATCGGATGGAAGGAAGGAGAAGGACAGGCGCAGCCATTGGCGAGGGGTAGCGGAGAGATGAACCTGAAAGATCTCCTAGGAGGCGGAGATTTCTCCGGTCCTAAAAACCAGTAGTTGGAACTATAGTAGCTATCTATATACTTTTATTTTCAAGATGTATAAAAAGAAAAGAAAAAAAGCAAGTAGAACCTAGGATATCATCCATTGGAACAAGACAAAAAAAAGGAATATAAAAACACAACCTCCACAGTATTCATCTAGAATAAGAAAATCAAACCGTCCTACGATCCGTCATGACACGAACAATAGACCCAGTGCCCGCCACCTCAACCAACTTCTCATGCCAATTCAACAAAACCGACATCTGCTGTCCACTACCCCCCTCACCCACATTCCTCGGCTGAATCTGCGAGAACCCCGTACTCTGCGGCGAGATGCCCCTACGAGGCGATTGAGCCCCGTTACCCTGCGCCGGCGCCGCCATCCCCTTATACCTAAACCAAAGTCCATCAGCACAAGCCCAGAACCCCCGTAATCATCCAACTCCATACTCATCCAACCATATACTCAAAAATGCTCAAAAGGGGATAGAAAGAAAGAAAGAAAGAAAGAAAGAAAGAAACATACAAATACTTCATCAAGCAATCGGCTCTCTCCGATCCACCCGAACCCCCACAAACACCCTCCAACACCCTCAACATCTCTCCCTGACGAATACCCTGCAACACCTCAATGACAGTCGCAAGATGAACTTCCTTAGCGCGGTCGTCTCCAGCCAGCGGCGCCGTGTCCAGCGCATGTCGCAGGGCGCCCTCTGCGTCTCCGCTGCGGAGGAGCTGGCGCACTTCGGACGCGACGCCAGCGGCATCACTGGATGTGCCGGGAGCGGGTAGCGTCGCGGGAAGGAGGGATTCCATGGGGAAGTTGACGGAGGACTCGGGGTCCAGCACGTCGATGTTGATGGTGCGGTAGTTGATTTGGGACATTGTTGTGGTTTTTGAGAGACGACGGGGGGTTTGGTATTGGGGGAGAGGTTTTGTTGAGGAGGGGTGGTGGTTCTTGTTTGGATGTTAGTTGGGTTTATGGCTGGTCAGGCAGCGTCATTGTTCAATCCGATGTTTATGGAGCGGGGAGGGGGGGAGAAGGATGAAACTGACCGGTTTGGGTAATTGGTTGCTTTATATGGCTTTATCTGGTAGTATTGGGGGCCAGGTTGGAATAGTAGCTCGTGGAAATAAATAAAAGCCGAATTGGCTAAGGGAAGTATAGATGTTAGGGGTATTAGGGAGTTGTAGATGATGATGATGATGATGATGTGGGCGGTGCGGCGGTGCGGCGGTGCGGAGGTGGGCCTGGAAGCCTGAGGCTCAGAACAGATGTGCGGTACAGTCTACTAACACACAGTCTACTAGGAGAAAGAGCATTAAATAAATTGAAAAAAAAAAAAAGGTATCATTATTTTGAAGATCTATCAAAACTGGAAATTTTCAAGCAATTATGAATACACGCTAATTTCAACGCTCGCTATTCAATCAACATCAAGCCAAACAATCCACTCTATATCTATAGAGGCATTCGTCGGTTGTATAATACAGAATCGCTATCCTTAGCACAAGACTCAAGATAGCTAGGTCGTATGTAAGTTCATTAAGAGGTCGTAATGGTAATCGGAGGCACTGCAATCGATGTCGCTGGCGCCTCCGGAGTTTGTTCTCGTTTCAAATTGGTCATAGGGGCAGCCTCTTCGTCCGGCTTGCCCGTATCTTCTTCTTCGGCGCGTTTCTTGAGAATACGCTGGGTAGCCCGCTTCACGGGTCGCCCGGCGGATTTGATCATGTTGCCGAGAAATCCGAGGCCCTTGCCGATGGGTCGGAGGATGAACATTGCAACCCGTACGACGAAATTGAGAGCAACTTCAAATGGCTTGTCGGGGATCATGCGGAGCACAACGGCCCATGGGAGACAGCCGATGGCGCAAATGATGCACACAGCCCATTGGATGCTGCTCAGAGCAGTCACTCCAAAGGCTTGGCCTCCCACATAAACAATCATAACTTGGCCACCAACCATGATACAGTTAATACCGAGGAACCAGTAGTTCCGGAACATTCCTTCGAAGATATTCAGCTTGTTGTCGAGCCTTCGGTTGTTGAACTCATTGAAGATCTGCATCCACACAAAAGTGTTGAACACGATCGTATCAAGCTCCTTTTGGCCATTGGTGGCACTGAGGTGGTCTTTAAGAATGTGCGCCCCGGCGAAGTAGAGCATAAATGTAACAGCGAGCTGGTAAGCCGCCTGTCCCAGGATCATTTTCCACATGGTTACGGTAAACAAGGATGCACTCTTGGCAACGGGCTTGCGGTCAAGGATCTTCTCAGTTGGAGCATCGGTTGCAAGAGCGAGGGCGGCAAAGGTATCCATGATCAGGTTGACCCAGAGCAATTGTACCGCAGTGAGCACGCTCTGATTCTTACCACTGTAGAGTGATGACACAAAGGTCAAGACGACAGCGGTGATATTGACCGTGATTTGAAATTGGAGAAATTTGGCCACGGCATCGTTCACGGCTCGACCCCATGCGATGGCTGTCACAATGGACTTGAAGTTGTCATCCAGAAGAATGATCGAGCTGGCCTCCTTGGCAACTTCAGTGCCAGCGATACCCATTGAAAACCCAACGTCAGCAGTTTTCAGTGCAGGACCGTCATTCGTGCCGTCTCCAGTGACAGCTACAGTCTCTCCTAGTTTCTTTAACCGCGCTACCAGAATCCGCTTGTCCTCTGGAGATGAGCGAGCCAAGACCTGAAGATGAGGGATCACTTTGTCCATCTCATCATCCGACAGCTGACGAAATTTGGGGCCTTCCATGACGATGCCATCATCCGTCTTGATACCACAAGATGAAGCAATGGCAGTAGCTGTTGCGATGTTGTCACCAGTGACCATCTTCACTTGCACGCCGGCAGTAGAACACTTTTCGATGGCCGCGGGAACCTCAGGTCTAAGAGGGTCTTGGATACCCACCACGCCGATCCAGGTCATATCTTGGAAAAGATCCTCGAACTTAGCCGAATCAGGATCATCATCCAAGGACTTCATCTCCCTCGGAGGCCAGCTCGGAAGGTGCGGGAAGTCGCGGTACACCAATCCGATCGTGCGCAAAGACTTGTTGGCGTAAGTCTCAATGGTGTCAAGCATCCTCTGACTATCGGCTGGGGTAAAATTATCGGTAGTAAGAAACTTGGAGTCGTTCGTATCGGCCACCTTCGTGGAGCATGCAGAGACCATGATCTCAGCAGCTCCTTTGACGAGAAGCCGATAGCCCACCGTGGGCTCCCGGTATATCACTCCCATGCATTTACGAGCCGAGTCAAATGGAATCAACTGTACAATCTCTGCGGAGGCACGTTCGGCGGTAACATCCAACCCGAGGTAGTCCTTAGCCAGTTGCAGCAATGCTACTTCTGTCTTGCTCCCGATGAACTCTTTGGTGCCTTCCTTTTCCTCCTCAAAGGCAGTAGAGTTGAGCGCAATGCTCTTGACAACCAAATCACGCACTTTCGAGGAGCATTGCTTGAAGGTCTCAGTTGCATTCATCGAAGAGCCGGAGCTGATTTCGCTTGGGTCTTGACTGAAGCTCTGGAGACCTAGGGTTCCCGCAACAACGGTCATTTTGTTCTGGGTCAAGGTGCCGGTTTTATCAGAGCAGATGACCGTTGCATTGCCCATTGTCTCACAGGCGCGGAAAACGCGAACAAGATTGTTTTCTTTGACCATGCGTGTCGTGGCGAAAGCAAGGGCTAATGTCACAGCCAGTGGGAGACCCTCTAGATGTTGTTAGTATCGAAGACAGTAATATAGTGATAGGAAGATATAGCTACTCACCAGGAATGGCAACAACAATAACTGTAACAGCGACGATGAGGATATCCACAAACTCCTTTCCCTTGACAGCAGGAGTAGCATTGTTACCTGGGAGCTGAGCGATGAAGCGAAAGAGCAAAGCGAAGAACAAGATGATCGCAGCACTGTCGTGGTCAGCTATATCGATTATAGAAAAGGGACCGGAAACTTACCCAGAGCCCAGCCATCCAATCCAGTTAGCAAGCTTACCCAATTTGACTTGCAAAGGGGTCGGGTCGTTGCTCTCCTGGAGCGACATCAAGATGCGGCCGTAGGTCGAATACCGCCCTACACTAGTAACTACGAAAGTGCCCACGCCCTCCAAGACCTTGCCACCGGAGATCATGAAGGGGTCAAGCTTCTTTGTGGCGGTACCACTGGAGATTTGTCGCCAGACTTCGTATCCGTCGGTCTTCTTCATCTGATCAGATTCTCCAGTAGCAGAGGACTCATCACATTTAATTCCGTGACCAGATACGAGGACTCCATCAGCAGGGATAGAGTCACCCGGCTCGAGATGGAGAACATCTCCGACAGTGATGTCAAAGATCGAGATCATAGACACTTTGCCCGAGCGGACAGCTTTAACTTCGCGGTCATTGTTCTAAGCATGTTAGATAACAGACCAACAATTCGGACGGTGCACTTACCCGTTTGTTTAACTTGGCGAACTGTCGCTCCTTCTGCCAGTCATTCGCGGCAGTGACAACAGTGACGATTAGGATAGCAACACAGATCGCAACCCCTTCGACCCAGTCCACTCCTGTGCCTTCACTGACTGTCTCATAGATACCCAGAGACAGCGAGACAATGGCAGCGATGGTCAATAGAATTATAATTTTATCATTATAAGCAAGCCATAGCAGCTTCAAGATGCCAGTTGATTTTCGAGCAGGTAGTCTGTTTTGACTGAAGATACGTATACGATCTTCGAACTGCGACTCGGTGTCGGGTAGAGGAGTCTCAGTGGTCGGGACCGGTTGCTGTTTTGTATAGTTGCTTGCAGGAGAAGTGGCCTCCTGGAAGCTGATTCTGCCATCTAGGCGACTCTCATCCACAGACAGGCCGGCCGATAAATCTGTCCTCAAGCCTCGTTCTAAACCATATAAGCCACCAAGTGCCTGAAAGGCAGCTAGGGACTTGGGGTTCTGCAACTTGTTCAGTTGACCAGGGGTGAAGGCAAACTTGTTGTCCTCAATGATGAAATCTTGCTCATTGCGGGCATCTGGATTTAAGGCATCTGCCACCGACACATCGTCGTAGACAGCCTTACTGTGTTGCGTGGCCGCTGAGTTTGCTCGCGACCTGATGACAGTATCTGCAGTAGAGATGGTGGAGTCTGCCCTTGACCGTAATGTTTCGCCACCCAGTGAGGGAGACGATGAATGAGATGATCTGGGAGGGCCATTTTGGACCGACAACCTGTTTGTATCTAGGGTTGCAGCCATATCAGGCGTTAAAGAAGACGACTGGGGTGATGACATCTCTGTTGGCCATGACCCGGGAGAGAGGGACGGCTGCTTCTCGCTTTATTAATACAACTCTCAGTCAGATGTAAGTGTCGGAGACATACCTCTCTTGGTGAATCCCCTGCAAAGGGGTCCAGGAACCCCTCCTGATGATATTCGCTAGACGTCGGCATGCTGCGACCGACACACAGATCTGATTTGTTGATAAGAAAGTAGTCAAAAAAACCATCAACCTTAGCGTGAATGAGGAATCACTAGAAATCCCTCAATTAAGGGCATGCGCGAAGTACAGTTCGTCAGTTAGGGGGCGGTGTTTTTTATCAACAACCTAAGAAAGAGGCTGTGTAGGTATGCCTAGACAGGCTAAGGAAATAATTTGAAAGATAGTATGATACTCCAGAGCAATAGAGTTTTTCGATTTAATTTCTTTTGTGTAAAGTATGCGTTTCATGAACCCAGAGACAGAGATCCTCTTTTTTTTTTATAAAGAGACACGGCAGATTTTATGGGCCATATAGTTGTTCTGCAATGACCTGGCATGGGATCCATGGCCATAGACAAACAGGGTGAAGCCGCGTGAATGGATTAGAATTGGCATGACTGCACAGCCTCCCCAAGGGGGGGTTCAACCCAACGAGTCACAACGATCCGCTTTAATTGAAGGGCGGGGTCTCTCTTCCACCCCAAACCCGTGGACTTCATGAAGAAACTTACCTTGGCAACAGCGAGTCAACCTGCGAATCTAACCGCCCAAGTGTCAACACATCCACTTTCTCTCATTTCAGAGGATACGCCTTTAGCGCCTGCAAGATTTCAGTCAAACGCGACCAACCGCGCGGGGGGTTATTGATAGCGCTGTAGAGAACTTGAGTGGCTCGAGGCGAGCGCGAAACCCCTTGGAAAAGCCGTGGAGTATTGTATCAGGTAGACGTAAACATGACAGAAGAGCGCTTCCGGCTTCTGTTTGCTTCACGAATCCAGGCTCTGGCGCCGAGCATTAGTGTGGTACTCCCGTACATCCTGAGTTGCTGCGCCTCGCTCAGCCAATAGTTTGGAAAAGCTAATTATCCATCTTTAATTTCTTTCGGAGATAGCGACCTTCTGATTCGCAGATCGGGGACAATGTGTGCATCGGAGAACCAACTCCGTAGAAATAGAGTTAAGGTGACTCTCATTGCTTGCTGCACAGCTCTGGAAGACGGTGTAGTAGCTTCAGTCTCCAATCAGAACTTGTTCCTCGTGACCCACTCCCCTGACTGTGCACTCGCCACAGTCACAGTCTTCAGCCACACCCACAAGCACGTGGTGTGGCGGTGTTTACTCTGCCCTGAATATTTGATTTGTGTCACAGTTTTGGCCACCGGAGATATTCCCCCTCATGTCATAGATGTAGCACCAAGTGGCCATGGCTCAATCATTTTCATGTGATTGGAACAAAAAAAAAGAAAAGAAAACAGAAAAAAAGAAGATTATTAGCACCGGGTGACGCGTGGCTGGCCTGGTAAATGCCGCCTCATTAGGTGAGCATTACCGACTTGCGTGATCATCAATAGTGCATAACTGGGTCAGAACAGGTTGAGGCTTAGAAGGTTGCGGAAGCTTAGCTGCCTGGCAAAAGACATATAGAGCTGATCATGGAAAGTGAAGAAGAGAAGGCAACAGTGACGAAAGAAAAGGCTGGCAACTTTATTCTTATATCGAACTTAGGCAGCCTCATAATGAGATGCTGAACCGCAATAATACTGAATAAGTATTGTATATACTGTAATTTACCACATTTCTTTCAGGAACACACTCAACAAGCCAGGTATTACTATCGTAAAGGTAGGTATTTACCTTACCAAACAGGCCAGCAAGTGGCTTGGCGACAACTACACCAACAAAGAACTCTCTTGCACTTCCATGTATCAAGACGCTCATTATTATCATTTAGTATAATCAATCATGAAACATAACTTAAAACTCATCAATCCTCAAACTCAGCTACCAACTCACGTCAGCTAGCTCAGCATATCGATTCCCCAAGCCACAGAAACATTCTTTTGATCGCCCACTAGGAGTATCTTCGGTCTCTCGTCGACCCAGCACCTCCTCCATGCCCCATGCGATCCTCTCGGCTCCGAGCCTTGCACCTTCAAGGTTAGGGGCACCAGGACCTAAGCGAAGGGCAGCCAGGCGTCCTGTTAGAAACAAAGGTAAATCGGCCTTCCACATCAAGTCATCTGTGATACAAGGAAGACCCTGCTTGGTCTCAATTGGATGCTCACGGTTCATCCGCTGAAGCAGCGGGAGCTCATTCACATCCGCCTGCATACCCGTCGCAAAATAGATGTAGTCGATGGGGGGAAGATCAGGAATAGGCGGGTCCGTAGTGAGACGCCACGTCTGAGACACGGGGCAGTACTCGTGGCTGCTGATGACGGTGCGCGGGTGGATGGAGGCTCGGTGGCGGGCGACGTGTTGCTTTACGACCTTCTGGTACCGTGGCGTGATACTGCCTCCATTGCGGGCCGTTTTGATCATCTCAAGGCGCTCTTCATCCGTATCTGCGGACCAGAAAGCTGCCTTTTCGTAATTCTTGAACTTGCCCATCCACGAGAGGTCGATATCAAAGTGTTTGACTAATGTCTCATCAGCTTCTCTACTAATTATTTCCGTCCAAAGAACTGAAATATGACCACCCACCCTTAAAATCCGACCTCATAAGAAACCACACCCTACTAACCCCCTTCCGAATAGCCATATCCACAATCTGGGCCGAAGAAAGCCCACCCCCAACAACTACGACATTCATCTCCTGACGCCGCTGAATCTTCCTCTTCACATTCAGACTAGGAAACGACCGGATCTCCGTACTATGACAAGCGCCATTCACCTCCTCACCCGACAACTGGAACGGCAAGACCTTCGTCCGCCCCGGCCCAACAGCCAACACCACCGCACGACTGTAGAACCTAGTCCCGTCACCCGCAGTGACCGTAAAGATCTTGCTAAAAGGCGACAACTCCGAATGGTAATCATACCCAATATCCTCAATCTCCCGCTGCTGTATCATCCCCGGCAGATCCAGCCCATAGCGCGACACAATGCTCGAGCAATAATCAGCAAAGAGCCCCGTAGACGGAGAAAAGTAATCTTTGCGATCCCGCTCATCAATCTCATCCTCACCTATAGCCCTAACACACACACCCATCAGTCCAGTCCACAAGATCCCAAAGCAAAACAGAACAGAACAGAAACAGGAAAAACAACAAACTCACACAGCTCTAGACCGCATCTTCTTCTTCTTCTTCTTCTTATGCTTACTTAACTCCTTCCCCACGCACCCCGGTATCTCCCACAGATCACAATCCCGACCCATCTCCTGCGTATAAGCAAGCATACCATCCCGATCACCCGGATCAACATGAAAGAACATAGGACTGCGCAGCTGTTCAATCTCCAACGTCTTAAATGCCCGATTCCACCGCTCCATCCACTTATCCCCCGTACTATCCAACACCAGCATAGAAGGGGAAGGATCATCTACATCTACCGCGCCCGTCTCACTCTCCTCCGACACAGACGAAGCAGACGAGGCCAGAGAAGGCGGGGACCCCTCGGAGTTCGTAGACGAGAATGATTGCCGGGAGGTGTAGCCGCGCCATTTGTCTGCTTTTACGCCCTTGCGTTTTCGGTGATGTGCTTGTACGAGTGCCATGCGGCCGCTGTGTTTGTTGATCCAGTGGTAGCGTTGGTGTTCGTCGTCGGTGAAGAGGGCGGACGGGGTCTCTTCTTTTAGTCTTGCGGCGACGGCGAGGCCGCATGGGCCGGCGCCGATGATGATTACATCGAGGAGGTCGGGGAAGGTGGCAGGAGATGGTTTGGTCATTGCTTTTTGGTCGGTATCTGGTTTTTGTGTTTGGGGTTTGTGTTGATGATTGATAATATAATGTCAAGGAATATAATCATTCACTAGTATTCACTGTTTGAGTATGTGAGGCTCGATAGAGTGTCTATATAGCTTTTGATTCTATCGCGTCCCCGGGGTACTTGGATCCCAAGGTCCTTTAGGGCTAAGAATGGTAGTATTCTCGAAGGGATGGCCAAAATCTGCGCCATGGGGACCTTGGGGGCAGAGAATGGATACATTTTGCGTATCAGGTCTCGTGGGCCATTGAATGGGTGATATTCAGGGTATCCATTTATCACATAGTAGATCTTACTTCTAGACCGCTCTGAAGAATTGTTATGAGTACAAGAATGAGAACCTTGGGGGTGTTTCCTGAACAAATAGATTATCATAAGTAAATTTTAAAACAGCATTGCAACACAAAAGAATACACATTAGAATTATAAAAGCCCTCTTTTTTTCTTCCATTATTTATGCCATTTTTTCGGTTTGACTTCGGTACCGTTCGCTCGCGAACGTGGCACCCCTCCTCCCTCGCGCCGGTGCCAGGCATCTTGTGGCCATACCCAGCCGCGCACTCGCTTGGCATCTCGACGTTCTCCGATCTGCGGCTCCGGGATCCATTTGTCTTTCCCCTCCGGGAGGATGCGTTGCCGTGTCAATGCGCCCGGCCCGCCAACGTTGAGGTGGGAGGAGGGTTGGGACGGCAAGGGCACGGATTTAGAGAGCATGAGCAGGAAATACAGCGCCAGGCTGGCAGTCATGGGTACATCAAGCCCCTCAGGGGCTGGCGAACCATATGGTTCTAACTCGGGAGATTGACTGGCAAGAGTACTGTCACTGGACGGCGAGGGTGAGCGAGGGTGGCCATAAGGAACCGAGCAAGGCTTCAAGAGCCCTTCTTGCGGGTTAGCCGCCAGCTTGGTGGGAATAGGGGCTGAGATCTCCAGATACCCAAAATAAGGTACATCATCACCCTCATCGCAGCCGGCCCGCACGCAGACGAGTTCAATCTCAGTGATTATAAAACCATATCGACAAGAATGTTCGCGCATGCACCGTTGAAGATGGGCCAGGCCATTCAAGTATTCCACTCGCCGATGAGGTGCCTCAGTGCGCATACTGGTATTCCACCGGTCGAATGTCTTCACGATACCGACCAGCCGTCCACGAGGCAATCCGGAGCTTGTGCGCTCCGTGTCTGAAGCGTAGTTGGCAAGGAAATGAGGCCCTCCGTAGTTCCTGTTGGATTGAATGCGTGGGGTAGGGGCAGGATAGAGCATCAGATGATCTGGGCCTTGAGATACCGCCAAAGCAGCATTTATGCGGGGTGCGTATATGTCCTGAACAAGGTCTACCAACGCGCCTTCAGAATCAGGACATAAGCGAGTATTGGGTACCATAGTCAACGGGGTGAGGTGTGCCGGGATCGCCGTCTTCAAGAGTTTTGTCAGACCGTTGATCGCGTGGAACGTAGATAACGAAAACGAAGACCAGCTACGTAGGTTTCTGATATCCCACCAGAAGTAGTCGTGCAAACCCCGTGTAGGGATCACACTTACGTTGCGAACTAAGTTGGTAGCTTGTGTCGGCGCAGTGAGATAGGAGAGAAGGGTCGTAGATAATGGACCCGCTCGGTCAAAATTATGCGCAAAGCCAACAGGGGAGCACTGAGCGCTTGAAACTTGAGAGTAGCTGTAAGGAGAAGCCGGGAGTACCAATGGTACCTGGCTTCTTGCTCGCACTGTGTGCGAAGGGGCACCCGGAGAAGCATGGGAATAAGGGGGGTAAACAATGATATTTGGTGTGACCGGGGTGATAGGCGCAGTAGGGGAGCCCTGTGGCTGGCTATAATACTTGGGAGCCTGCCTATAAGTGGGATAGCCATAACGAGCCATAGTCGTTTCATCTATGCTAGATGAGGAGGTTGACCGGGAATGCGTGCTGGATGCCTTGCGCTTGTGTGAGGGTGTGACGCTCACAGGAGACGCCAAAGCCGACTCATTGTGGGGACTATACACTGGGGAAATGGGTGATGCCAGAGGATAGTAGTCCACATATTCGTTACTTTGACGCTGAAGTGTCCCCCGGTTGGGTGGGTATTGTAAGAAGGCACCCGAAGACCGGGTACTCGATATAACTCGATGGTGACGCTGCGGTCCACTAGACTGCGCAGGTTCAATGACCACATCCTGTGACCTAATCTTCGGCAGAAGGGTAGGCCCATGATGATAGCGGGGAGGAGAGTCAGTCCCCGGACTGGTGGTCGAGGTGATTGCAGACCACGGCGAGGAATTGTTGGAGTACACAGACGAGTCGGATGCATGGCGACTGTGTGACACCCGAGGAGCTTCCTCATATGGCAGACCCGGAGGAGTGCTTGGCCGATAGTATGGATGTCCAGACATAGTGCCGACGTGTTGTTTCTCAAGCTATATCAAGATAATTTTAAACGATAACAGAAAAGAGATTGGAAGGTCCAGCTTCCACGATGAGTCGAAAAGCAATCTTCACCAATGGAAGGTTGAAGGGAAAAAGAATGTGAAAAAGCAAAAGCAGCTTGTCAATGCCAGGACAAGTTATCAGATTCGAATCATAGTAAGCCTGAGAGGACACGATGAGTTCTTGCACATCCAGATGGAAAACGCTTGGATATTAAATGCTCGTCGACCAGAAGCCCTTACGGCCCGAATTAAAAAAGATGATCCATAGACATGACAAGAATAGCAGCACATGAAACATGGAGAGAGCTCCATACTGACGCCAAAGACACTAATCATCCTGCATCAATGTAGATGTGAACGATGGTGAGGGAGTAGGCATGTGGACTGTCGACATCTCTTTGGTTGATGCGCGAAACAAACGATCTTCAGACCCATGAAGCAGGCAGACGCTGTTTCATCTAACAGTCGCGCGTCAATTTGTTGCTAAAAATTGCATCTGCTTCATTTCTTCAGATCTGATCGAGATCCTTGCTGATCCATGTAGGGAATGGTTCGTCAAGACCAGAAAACAGCTTCTATAATCGGCAACGCTTGTGTTTCATGCTATTTCTGGGGAATTGTAGCTAATTTAATCATGATTTTCACCAAAAGCGTTTCGCGTTATGAGGACCATCAGTCGGCGGCAAGTATAAGTGTGACGATTGGTATACTTCGGGACTAGGTGGTCCCTGAAGAAGCCATCACATCTCCAAGCGCCGACGGATGATAGCAGGACCTGCGGGACATCAGTGGGAACAGCGAAAACCGCCGGTCTAAACCAATCAAGAACGCCCAGTAACTCCGAAGAACCAGGCAGCCGGTGCAATAGTTTCATGGTCTGAGCTATTCCAAGGTTAGATTATTTGGATGATGTTAAATTGGAGCAAGGAAGTCCGTTGCAGTACGCGCCGGCTTTCCTCCTCCAGGCCGGCGCCAGGCGCCCTGACTGGTTCATTTTCCTCAACAATCTGCAGTGTGCTTGGCTTTAATGAGACGGACAAATCACCCGAATCTAAGGAAATCAATATATATCGGACAATTGGATTGGCTGGAGAATGCAGAAATGTTTAGAAAACCAAAGAAAAAGCAGGTCCTGGCGGATCATACTGCATGAAACGTTTGGCGCGAAGGTTTTCGTCTGGTGATTGCTTAACATGCTGCTATTCTTAAAATATACTCGGTTTCAAGTTTCCTGCAGAGTTGAAATGTTCTATTATTATCATTAATGGGAGCCTCAAGGCACATGCTAAGCGGTAGTGGGCGACAAACGGTGAACACCCAGGGAGATGGATGGGATAAGTTAGAGTATACTCCGTAGTATACATTTACCCGTTGGAGATTTAGCGCCTTCGACTCGGTGACTAATCATGTGCCAAGCCTGGAATACCACAAGTCCTGTTCATGTGACAACAGATAGTAAAATAAATTTGATACTATTACAATTGCTTATTGAAGAATTTGTGCACGAAGTGTGTGGAATTGATTAATGTATGTATATATTAAAAGAAGTCTCATAATAATTTTGGAAGCATCCCAGCGCCACCGTGGTAAAAAGCATCATTATCATGCCAGATCCCAAATAAGAGATCCCAGATAAAGCAATCGAACAAATCAACGGATCAGACACCCTGTAAGAGAAACTCGCTGCGCTTGCGCTCTATCAGGGCGACCAAACAGCAATTTTGGTCATGAGGGGGAATCTAATGAATCGTCTAAAAACTGATCATGTCCAAACAAAAAGGATCAAACAAAGGTCCATCAAGCGCTATGCATCAGTTTATGCCTTAACGTCATACTTGCGGCGGAACATGTCGTCCACCTCAGTGAGGTAGTAAGTGCCGGAGCGAAGAGTCTCTGTGTTGCCAGTGGGCTTGAAGTTCTTCTTCAGGTGAGCATGCTCACGGAGGGCACACATCTAGTAAAGCGTTAGTAAAGTTTAACGAGGGCAGAAAAGGGCAAGGCAAATGCTTACATCAACATAAGACTGAGGAGCCAGAGTGTCGCGAGAGTTGAGGCGGTTGTGAAGGTCAAGCTTCTCAGCCATGTAGGACACATCACCGACAATCTTGGCGCTGAACATGGAGGCAGCAAGACCACTGCCGTAGGAGAAGATACCAATACGCTTGGGCTCGCTGGGGTCGAACTTGATGTTGCTGAGCAAGCTGGCAAAACCACCGTAGACGGTAGCAGTGTACATGTTGCCGCACAAAGTAGCGACATCGAGACCGGGCTTCACGCGCTCAGCGAAGTTCTTCTTGGACAGACCCATGAAGGTCTTCTCGACGTTCTTGTCAGTGAGAGACTTCTTGTAGTCCAAGTCGCGCAACTCAGGGGCAACTTCAGCGAAAGCTGGGTGGGCGGGGTTCTCAAGGTAGTCATTGTAGAGCATGCGGCCGAAAGACTTCTGGACCAGCTTGCAGGTAGGGGAGTGGAACAAGATATAGTCAAAGCGATCCAAAGGAGTCTTGGATTCGTCGGCAACACCGTTGGTTCCATTCTGGGTCTTCTCCTTCAGGGTCTTCTCGCGAGCAGCGTAGGCCTTGTAGCAGGCATCAACGGCTTCGGTGTAGCACTGGAGAGAGAACTGGCCATCAACGACAGGGTACTCGCTGGTGAGGTCAGGCTTGAAGAAATCGTAGGCGTGGGTGACGTAGGAAGCACGAAGACCGGGCTCAAACACGATAGGAGCGTCAGGGCCAATAAGCATGGCAACACAGCCAGCACCGCCAGTAGGGCGAGCAGCACCCTCAGCATACAGAGCAATGTCACCGCAGACAACAACGGCATCCCGTCCATCCCAAGCGGAGGACTCGAGCCAGTTGATGCTGTTGAAGACGGCGTTGGTGCCTCCGTAGCAAGCATTGACATTGTCGACACCCTCAACGTTGGTGTTCTCGCCGAACAACTGCATCAAAACAGACTTGACAGACTTGGACTTGTCCAAAAGAGTCTCAGTACCGACTTCGAGGCGACCAACGGTCTTGGGGTCGATGTTGTACTTTTTGAGGAGGGAAGAGAGGGTGGTCAGGGCCACGGAGTAGATGTCTAACGTACATTGAACTTAGCGAGAGACCTCAAAACAAAAGATTACCAGGAAAAGTGACTTACCCTCACGGTCATCACAGAAGCTCATTTTTGTCTGACCAAGACCAATTGTGTACTTGCCTGCGCTGACACCGTCGAACTTCTCCAATTCGGTTTGTTCGACACACTGCATGCAGTGTTAGCACTCGAATTCCACCTCCACTTGTAAAGTAGCTGTGAATAGATTAAGCACATACTTGGCTAGGGAAATAGACCTCAATGGCCTTGATACCGATGTTCTGGGGACGAGCAGACATGGTGGCGGTGTAAGGGGGGGAAATAAGATATAAGAAAGTAAACAAGAGAGACAGAAAGGGTCTATTGTATTAAAGGGATGAGAAGGCAAGAAAAATAAGCAGAAAGATTAGGAAACTGAAGGAGGAGAAGAAGAACGCTGGGTAAATAAAGAGAGAGAATTAAGAGAAGGGGACAAGAAAAGAGCAGATGGGGAGGTATATAAGAACCACGATCAGATTCCCTAGTGGTAAGTAACTTTTTTTACACAATGCGAGGCAAAAATGACCGGGTCCAGGATGGGATTGGCCGGTGGATAAGGAGTGGGGCACAATTTCTGTTGCTCGTGGTTGGAGGGGGCCTGATTATACAGCCTGAGGTCAGGTATTCTAACCCGGAGTAGCTTAGCGGTACCTAGCTTAGTTGTGCAGTGCGGTAAGAATGGTAACGGGCAAGTACGGATCAGCAGATTAATTTCCCCACTCTGGTACACTCCATCATCCAAATCTATCTCCAGGATATAATATACACGGTACTCTACATACTAGAGCTCCTTTCGTCCAGACAAACTCTTCTCTCCTGAAAGATTTTTTTGTGTCGTGCATCAGTCTCAAGGTGACTGCCTGATTTCAAATGCTCACCTCCTTTTTTTTCTTTTTTTTTTTTTTCTCTGCGCTCACCGACTCTGTCCGGAATATCCCTAGCGAACTTCCCTTAGTTTGTATGTATATCGTATATTCCCGAAGTATCATGATCGATGTCGACACATGTGGGCTGAGTTGGAGTACCAGTTTATCAAAGCTCCATTTCACTCACCCCTAAACCCGTAAAGTGGGTTTCTTCCGTACCGAAAGTTCATTTTTGAAACCGCACACAATCAATTGCAACTGGTTCCAAGTATTTGTCCGTCCTTGCTGCTCCCATCATACTTGCATGATACACATGACTGAAGTATATCATACCTATCGGTCACCAACAATTCTGTCTGAAAATGCAATACTTAGACTAGGAAACTACATCTTCATTTAAATCACAAAGCTAAGCCATATAATCTCCTTCTTACATTCTCAACAATTTACATACAGTAGTTGGGGTTACTGTGTCTACTCGGTGTGACTTTACTCAAGGTCCCGTTATCGCAACTGACACCCGTAATCCATGATATAGTTCGCATTCCGTCTACGCCATCGCCAAGCCTGTCATTTACCTCCAACTAAATAAAGAAAAAAAAATAATAAAAATAAAAATAAAAAATAAAATCAAACCCAAAAGACAACAAAAACCAAATACACACTAAAGGTTCCAAAAAAAATCCATATACTGGGGCGAAAATTCCAAAGCCGCGTACTGCGCAAGTTGTCCCGGTCTGTTTTCTTGGTTTCTCTGACAAGAATTATCCACCCAACCCTAGAATAGGAAAACCCTCAAGAAACAATCAATCTTATCATGTGGATCCTCCTAATTGAGACTGTACACTGTATTCCATACGGTGTCCTTCCCAATCGCAGTGACCAGGCATATTAGCATAATATCCCTATTTCAATTTCCATGCAAACCCCATGAATAATAAAAGAAACAGATAGCCAAGCGCCAACAACAATTACACAACCCATTCCCTTTGCATAACCGATATGAGCATGACTGTGTACCAGCAGATCCTCAAACCCCCCAAGTAGTACATCTACAACCCCCCCCTTGCAGTCCGCAATCTGGTGGCTATTTGTCATAAGATCACACTCTGCCAAACATGAATCTCGGGAGCGAGGGGGACATGGGGATCCACTACTTGTGTTCCACTACTTGTGTTTCGTGGTTTCTCAGTCGGCCCCGAACACAGACGATGCCACAGATGATCCGGCTTGGCCGGCAGGAAGCGGCTTTTGCAGGGCCTTGTGGGCCGTAAGGCCGATGCGCGGCATTTGGGTCACTACAGACGAGCTAGGGTCTTGGGTTATTAAATCGGAGATGCATAATGTTCTTTTGTGCATATGCTCGTTCTGTTACTAATTTCTTTTTGGTTCTACATGGGTTCGATACTGTCAATGGTAATTGGCCATCTACTCTGTAGTTAGTACCTGGCTACTGATATATCTAATGTATCTCTCCACGCCTTATACAGGATAGAATCTCCACCTTACCACTGTCATCGACATACAATAAAGTAATAGACTAGCAGAACAGACACAGAGAGAACCACACAGGTAGACAACGAGAAGAGTATCATATCCGAGAAGAAAATAGCCATTCTAAAAGAAACAACAGTAGATGCTGCTAGTCCATGCTCTAACCCTAACACCGATTCTAACAGTCTATCTATCATCCACCATCCGATCTTCCTCCGCATCTACCTAAAAACAAGCACCGACTTAACATAAAACACATCCATTCCTCACCCATCCCCAAAAAGCCAATCCTCACTCACCCTCCCCATTCCGCAACTTCTTCTCTCCACTCTCCCTCCAACATCCCAAAAAACAACATATCATGCCACGCCCCATCAAACCAAACGGCCTCTCGCTGTCTCCCCTCCATCCGAAACCCCAAGCGCTCATAGAGCCGCCCCGCGCCCTCATTATACGAGAAAGCCTGCAACGAAATGCGATGCAAGCCCGCCTTCTGAAACCCCCAATCAAGCATCCACTCAATCGCCTCGCTGCCGTGCCCCTGGTTCTGGTACGGCGGGGCAATTTCCACGCTGAGCACGCCCCCGCGGTGGTGACTGCATTCCGGACTGTCGCCCTTGAGCGATATGACTCCGATTGGGATCCAGGAGAAGGTATCCGTGGCTGTGTCGTTGTCGTTGCGGAGGATGATGACTGCTAGCAGGCATTCTTTGACGAGATAGTTCAGGTAGCCGTCGACAGGGTCGTTTTGGGGTCGGGGCTTGAGTAATGTTAGGCTTGTGTTCGCGCGGGATTGGGAAACGGTCTGGAGGTATTTGATGAAATCGTAGTCTGCGGCGTTGGGCTCAACGGCTCGGTAGGCTAGTCTTTTTGACTGGAAGGGTTTGAACTGGGACATCGTGACTGAGGTGGAAAGTGAGAGTGTTTGTATATATCATTGCAGTGTGATGGGCTTGCTTTTATAGTATTTAATCAGACAAAGAAATCAGCCTTACCCTGAATGGGTGTCGCGCTATAGGCGCAAACAATAATATTAACCCCTGTAAGAAGCCTGTGAATAAGTTCAATGCACAATTTTACATACAAACGAGATTATTATACAAAGAGCGGTTTTCTTTGTTGTTTCCCCCGGGATTAGATATTGTGACCCATTGTTATCACACGAATGTTGTGATGGGCTGTTCCCCATCGCTAATTATATACTAGAATTGTACCAAAAATAAACCTTGTATAGTGTTGCAGGTTCCACTTCTTTCAAGTTGCCCGATAAAGGATACGGGCGCTGCCGCCATCTGTGAGAGGCTACGTGCTGATTGTTCGTTGAGCACCAAGCACCCCTGCTTATTGCCATGTCTAGGCAATGGGATTGTAAAATCGGAATTGATTGGATGGGTCGTACTTCTTCTTTAGTTCACGTAGTCGTTCCAGGCGCCATGGCTCGTACCCATACATCGAATCTAGTGATTCGTCTCCAAAAGCATAGTTGACATATGTCACTGGCTTCCGATCGGGCTGACCTGCATTCCAGAGACCCCGAATCTCGTCCACCAGCTTTAGAGCGGCGTCTGTCTGATTCGAGTCCTTAGGCAAGTCTACTGCGATTTCTCTGTATCAAAGCACCGTCAGATCCAGCTAACCCTGGTTAATAAGGAAACGTAGACATACAACAAAAAGTTCTCATCCCTTTGAGGAAAAGCCGTCGAGGCAGGATCCACTTTCTTTACTGCTTCATTTGAATAGCTGTCGTGTGTGGCGCGTGCCCAAGGAGCCAGTTCAGGGTACTGGGCAGCCCAAGTGTTGAACGCATTGTAGACCTGACGCTCTGCAGTTATGTTGTAGACTTGGTTGCTGGCGGTACCTAGGACTATCCTATGACCCGGGATACAAGCTGGGCTATCAATGCCTGATCCTTGGATACTTGCGATTTCAGGATAGGGGACATCACCAGCCTCCTCTGAGACGGCACCAATTTTGTTAAAGGGCTCGAGAAGATGCTCGGCATCAGCCGCTGGACCGGCGTATACGAAGCTCCAAGAGAGAACAGCCTGTTTCTATCAGTCTCGACCGGAGGCTTGGATAGGAAGTCTTGTGGGATATACTTACCTCAGTAGTGCTAACATTGGCATTCATAACGAAGTCTCCGAAGTTAACAGCCATGAGCACTGGTGTAGTTCCATTGCCGTGGAATCTATTCAATTGCTCAAATAAAGCCTCGAGTTTATCACCGGTCCAGACGTAGTTGTGGTAGTGCCATGTATCTACCTTGCGTGGGTGTATCTTCAACTCAAAACTAGTCACAATACCGAAGTTATGCCCGGCACCTTGCATGGCCCACCACAGATCCGGGTGGCTTGTCTCATTGACTCTGATAGCCGAGCCATCGGCCAGGACGACATTAAGATTGAGGAAATTGTCGCTCACCAGACCGTACTGACCTTCCAGGCGGCCGTGGCCGCCACCAAGCCCCGGTCCTAATAAGCCAACACAAGAACAGCTACCAGTTGCTAGTAGTCAAGGTATTAGACTAACCCCTCTTAAGAAATGTAAAGAAGATAAAGTATCACTTACTCGCCACATAACCTTGATCCCAGAGTTTCTGGATAACAGGACCGCCGTAACTGCCCCCTTGTAGCCAAGCAGATTTGTAGTCAGGTTGAATAGTAAGGTCTCTAAGTGACGCCATATCAATCTTGATTCCTTTGAAGTTGCCCACAGTGGTGGTCAAAGCATGGCCGCGGTTGACTGTTATGAACTCAATACTGTTCTGGTTGCAGTATTTGACCTGGGACTTGTTAGCTCAATGGTTCAAGATATAGGTTTGGGGTAACCCATAGTGGTGAACGACACTCACAATCGTTGAAACATCGGACTCTAGTCCCGGCTGTACCACAAGCTCGATATGAGGAACTGCAAACGAGCTGTATCTCTCAATAGCATCATCCCAGCGATGGTCCGAAGGACCGACAATGGTTGTGGTGTTAGAGACGAGAGCAGCTAGCTCTACAGAGACCTTCGAGACCGATAGGTCTCGACGTGTGATTGGATCACGTCGGAAATAAGCAGGCAAGGGCTCAGCAGAGCCAAGTGCCTGAAACAAGACGAGAGCGCCAGCAATGCGGCGAAGGAAGGTGCCCATATTGAATATCGTATGTGCCAATGAAAGGCTTGACCAGGACGCAATACTCAAAAACTTCTCAACACGGAACGAATTTACTCTAGCTGCATGCCTTTGTGTCGTAGAGAAATTATAAGAGCAAAAGAGAAGCGAAATATGGTGTCAATCCGAGTATCGAACCCAATTTCATGAACAAACTGATTCTCACTGTCTGGTTTACAGACCCGTTGACAGCGACGTAGTTTTCAAATACCTGAAACGAGTGAACAACTCGAGGGGAGAGATGGCCTGCATGCAGGGTTTTAAATATATGAGTAATTCAGGCTAATGGGTCGAATGATGTGTAAGATAACCTGATTTAATTCTTAATACACTGAATTATAGGTTCAAGCCGCCTTACTGGATCTAGCAGTGTGAAATTTGTTCCCCTTCGTCCATGACCGACGAGTGACCAATTGAAGGCAACCATAGAAGAGCTGTTTCTCAATTTTCTGGACTAAACAATGACTATTGTAAAATTCGGGCATTTAGGTTCCCGACACGCGGTGTAGTAGCTTGAAATCTTACCACTATGGACCGTGCAATAGTGGGTATGTTCCGTCGTATTCCACAGTGTAGACCCGAATTACGGGAGTAGACCGCAAGGGGATCGGCTATTAAGCTCTATATTTGGAATCAGCTTTAATGTAGGTACACCGCATGCAAGGTATCATTTCTGGTTTGAAATTTTTTGAATATGATGTGTCAGGAAGATCCTCTCCACCATTGCGCATACCTACCTATATTGCATAGCCATCCTCTTTGAGTTGAAGTCAGACATATTGCTGGAGAGTTGTAAAATTGCTTAATCGTACTTAAAATTGAGCCACATGTGAGGTGGTAGTTGGTAGGGTTTGGTTTCTCAGTAAATATAGGTTTCACAATAAGCCCGACAAAATGAGGTATCGGACATGTCGGTGTTTGCCCTGGAATATGCGACCCCACAGTCAAGAAAGAGGGGATTTAAGGGATTTGATCACCAACAACATAATCTGACTAACTCACTAGTTAGATCTGTGATTTGAATAATAATATTAAAGATAAACAAAGACTAACTTACATTATTATGGCAAAGCATTGGACTTTTTGTTTGTCACTGTTACTCAACTAGGGAATTATAACTTTTAGCATGAAGATTTCAGATCGGCCACTGATATAATTTTGGAAGAACTCACCTTTGTCGTTTGGGTTAAGCATTGGGTTAACCGCCTAGATGAGAGTAGTTCAATGAGACTTTCCAAAGTCAGTTCCAAAAGATAATGTTGTGGTAAAAAGTTTTGAGTTGTTTATTCTCGCCTCTTTCTTCCACCATAAATGTCTACTACCTTGGGACCTCGATAATCCCCATGCTCCTCAGGGATTAATTTCCCTGAATTTATCGAGTATTCTAGTAAGATGATGGCACCGTGATGGATCAATTGCATGTCTAGGAGCAGTTCTGCTACTATGCTGTAAATCACAAGAGAAGAACATGTGCAGCTGCACTCCACGTTTCGTGAGCATTATCTCGGATTCATTCAGATATAACCATTGATAGGTTGAACTTCTTTCCGGTTTACTTGTTGAATGATGATCCTTTCATCACATGATCTTACAAGTGAAGTATGAAAATACAGGATACAGAACAGGGTTTGAAAGAATCATAACAATACCAATAAAACCAAAGTTTCAACGTGACTGCGGGATGTTTTGAATCTTTGCAATGGAACTGAACTTCTTCTCAAGTTCATCCATCGTGTGTGGATGTGGGTAAAAAAATCCAGGGAATCACGATCGGAGTGGGTCAAAGATTGTTACATTTTTCTGCCTGCGCCACGCTAAACTTGACATTCTGGGGAAAGGACAACGAACGACGCCTCAAACTCTCCCTCTTCAAACGAAACTAATCTATTTGATTTGACTCAATCTCGGAATTCAAACCCTCCCACTCCTGTCTATCTTTTTTTCTTCTCTTTCTTTCTCTTTCTTTACTTCATCTTCATTTTTGTTTCCTTTCTTTCCCTCCCCCCCTATAGGTCTCACTTTTTCCAGTCGTTTCTCCGATCGAGGAGCATGTTTGCGACGATCCCTCCTTTTCTATTATCCAGAACATGATCCCGCTTAGTCCGGTACCTGTGATCCCGTCCATTTCGCTCGGCTCTCCCGAGCCCCAAATCTTCCACCATGGGCAGCGACAATAAATTCGAGTACGAAGCCCTTCCTATACCTTCCTATGAGGAGGCCGTTGGTGCTCGTCCAAGCTCCTCCCGATCCAACCTCGGTCCCGAAGCAAGCGACGAAGCCGAAAGGCAAGGCTTACTACATGATGCCGGCGATATCACCGCCCGTGAAGCCCCCAGATCCAGACCTCATGGATACCAACCCCCGACCGTCGAGTCCGTTCGAGATAGCCTCGATGGCCTTGAATCACCAGGCCCTGGCTCCGAAAGGGGCTCCCTCGAAGATCTTCAACGAGAACTCGCTCAGATGGACGTGGAAGATGGGCAAGAGACGGCTCAACGCCCCCGCTTACTACGTTCTCGATTCTCCAAACGGTTCAGTGACTTGACCCGTTCCCTCTCTGCAATTCGCTTCCCCATTCGTCGTTTCCTACCGAGCTTTCGCTTTACCATCGATCTCAACAACTCTCGTGCCCGTCTGCGAACTCACGGGTGCATGATTGCTTTGCGCTTGTTCGGGTTATTCTTAGTAGTCACCATAGTCTACATATTCTTCGTCTCCGATATCTTCAATATGAACTCACGGTTCATCATGGGTCAGTCTTACAGTGCGGCCTCGGTGGAGAATTTCGTCCAGGGCCATGTCAATGAAACAAGCATCGCGGAAAATCTAAGAAGGATCACGAAGTTTCCTCACATGGCTGGTACGGAAGGAAGTTTTGTGCTGGCAGAATGGGTGGAATCAGAATTCAAGATCGCGGGGTTGGACGAGATCGAGATGGAAGAGTTTCAAGTATATCTGAATTATCCAACCAACAACGGGAGGAGGGTCGCTATCGTCGACCCCCCTGACCTCTTCTGGGAAGCTACTCTCGAAGAGGGTGACCCACAAACACCAGTCTTCCATGGACACTCGAAATCTGGCAATGTTACGGGCCACATCATCTACGCGAACTACGGCTCACGGGAGGATTTCCAGCATCTCGCTGATTCGGGCGTTAATCTGGATGGTGCTATCGCTCTGGTTCGGTATTACGGGTCTGAGACTGACCGCGCTCTGAAAATAAAAGCCGCTGAGCTTGCCGGAGCGGCAGGATGCATCATCTACTCAGATCCTTCCGAGGACGGTTTCCTGAAGGGGCCCACTTACCCCGACGGTCGTTACATGCCAGAAGACGGTGTTCAAAGAGGTGCTGTCAGCTTAATGTCCTGGGTAGTGGGTGATGTTCTATCCCCAGGTTTTGCGTCTACTCCGGACGAGAAGAAGAGACTCAAGCCAGAGGAAAGCCAAGGATTAACAAGCATTCCCAGCATACCTATCGCCTGGCGCGATGCGCAGAAGCTGTTGCAATCCATGAAGGGCCATGGCTCACAAGTGCCGGCCAAATGGGTCGGCGGTGTTCCTCATGTGGATCAATGGTGGACAGGGGATGAAAGCTCTCCGAAAGTCAATCTTATAAATATACAGGACGAGGTGGAAAGGCAACCCATCTATAATGTGTTTGGAAGAATCATTGGCCTAGAACAACCTGAAAAGAAGATTATCATTGGTAATCATCGCGACTCATGGTGTTTAGGTAGCGCAGACCCAGGTAGTGGCACAGCAGTCTTCCTCGAAGTTGTACGGGTCTTCGGCGAGCTCCGTACCTTTGGTTGGCGCCCGTTGCGTACCATTGAGTTTGTGAGTTGGGACGCAGAAGAGTACAACCTCATCGGATCCACTGAACACGTGGAGAAGGAAATCGAATCGTTGCGGGAGAATGCATATGCGTACCTGAACGTTGATGTTGGTGTTAGCGGTAAGGACTTTGAGGCTTCCGGGTGCCCAGTCTTCGAACGTGTCGTTACACAAATTCTCGGCCGTATATCAGATCCAACAACTGCCAACAAAACGCTCAAGGAGGTCTGGGAGGAAAAAAATAAACAACTGGGTCCTTTGGGAGCCGGAAGTGATTACGTAGCATTCCAAGATATCGCTGGAACCTCCAGTGTGGATTTCGGATTTTCCGGGGAACTATATCCCTACCATAGTTGTTACGAGAACTGGGATTGGATGGTGAAGTTTGGGGATCCCGACTTCCAATATCACAAGAGCTTGGCCCAGTTCTGGGGTTTGCTTATCCTCCAACTCGCAGACACTCCGGTCTTACCATTTGACCTGGAAGTGTACGCCAGTCGCATTGCTTCCTATGTGATTGAATTGGAGAAGTACGCTAAATCTAAGGATGTCCCAGTTGCTCATGGGGCTTCTGGAGGCGATAGTACCCGTGATGTTTCCGTCACCTTCCAGTCTCTTTACGATGCCGCAGAAAAGTTCAAAGACGATGCTGCAGAATTCCATCACTGGGCCCGCGTGTGGCATGACACAGTGTTGGGCTCTGGGGGGTTCGAGAACAATGTGGTGGGTGTCCAACGGATGGAACATAATGCTAGAATGGCCCTTTTCGATACCTATCTTTTGGATACTAGGGTAGATGGAGGTGTAAGTCATCTCCATAACTTTTATAACCTTTACAAGGTGCATAGGCTAACATCGTCCGGCTAGGTACCCAACCGTACGCAATTCAAGCATGTTATTTTTGGCCCTCAGCTGTGGTCCGGGTATGACGCCACATTCTTCCCTGCGATTCGGGACAGCATCGATTCGCGCAATTGGACGTTAACCCAGGAATGGGTTGACCGAGTATCCAAAATTATAAGTCATGCAAGCGACAGACTCTTGCATGGCTAACGCTTCAACCTCCACCTTCTTCATCATACACCTATCTCTCCAACTCCTGCTTGTCATCCAATACGATCATCCACCTAATCTCCTCCTCGCAACATCATCACCTAGATTTCCTTCCGCTACTTCAGCGACTACTGTATATGTCTACCTGTGCTTTTATTTCACTTATTATCCTCCATGAAGAAATGGAGCCCGAGGAGACAACTGTAATCTCTATTCCGGCTCGTTCCTTCACCGGGAATTCTCGCCTCATCCCCGTTATATATCCATGTTTATTGCATATCTAGCTGTTTCTTTTGTGCTCTATCCTCCTGTATCTATTTCCTTGGTCTGATGGGCGGCCATTCATCTACCCATGCGGTGTTTACGGGAAAAAAGTAGCACCTCTCTTCTGATTTGGTGCTCAGGAGTAGTGGGTTTAGGATCAAACTATACACAATCACTTCAATGCTCTCTCTCTTTCTTAATTATACATGAAATCTACCCCAACCTGTCACAAGACATATATAGAGCGAATTCACTCAGAGCTTTCGCTATTAATCTCTTGCATACGAGACTACAAACGCAAAACACTTATATAGCCAAAGAAAAGAAAAGAAAAGAAAAGAAGAAAAATCAATGGTCTCCGTAAAAATTATAATTTCTAAAAGGGTCCACTACTATATACAAGAAATTGAACCCGATATCTCATAGATATATTACATAGTTGTTATACAGCGACATGCGCATGCCGCACCCAGACAAAAAGAAGTCGCTGCTGAACATCCCTCATTAACCGCGGTGCTAGGAACGGGGGAGACAAGAAATGAAAAAGAAATTTTAGGAGGAGAAGGGGTGCAAGAAAGTGAGGTAGATAGAAAAAAAAAGATAATAAGGCAATATAATAAAATGCAGAGGGGGAACAAGCCAGAAGAGACAAATCAGATGCGGTGTATTTACATTGTTGTATGCGTTTAGTATTCTTGCTTTCTTTTTTCTTGTTTCCCCAGCTTCGCTTTCAACGGCAGCCTGCTGTACCGGCTTGTTTTTTAATTTATGTCTATTTTCTGAAGCTTTCAACGCCCAGCGTTGGGGTTTCGACCATTCGATCGCAGGGTACACCCTCGTCACGTCGACGGGCAAAGAAGCTGTCGCATTCTGAGACGATCTGTGCCCATTCGGCGAGAGCGCGGCCCGCGTATTTACTGGCGGCGACTGTGTCATTTGGTGCAAGTTCCGGTTCGGGTTTGGAGGATTCATTATCCGATTCACTGAGCTCACTTGCGGTTGCTGTCTCCTTGGCCGAGGCGAAACCGTCTTGAAGACTGTCATTGTCGGGGTCTTCCTCGGAATCGACGTCTGATTCATCGTCTGATTCAGCAGTGGACCTGCGGAGCTGTAAATGGAGCTGGGCCGCCACGGGAAGACAGGGAGTGAAAAGACGCTTGTTCTTGCTGGGCCATTGCGGCCGGTCCATCCACTCCAGTGAAAATTTGAAGGAATAGGGCTGGTGAGCTGTTTTAGGCCGGGAAAGGTCCCCGGCGCTGCTGTTTGGCCGCGGAAGCTCCTCCAAGCGTTTATCAGCGGAATTGCTTTCAGACCCAGCCGTGTCTAGCGATTCCTCAGAGCTACTAGACGGAGATGACTCGCCATTAGCTTTTGAGGAACCACCAAACATAGCCTTCAGCAGATTCCATCTCTTTTTCGGGGGCGGTGGCAGTTCAGGGATAGGTTCAGGTTTCGGGGAGCTGTTTGCGACGGGCGCCGTGTTCTGCTCCGGTGGAGCTGGAGGAATGACACGATCAAATGAAACAAAAAGGCTAGCTGGGGAAAAGTGGTTATCGCATCGGATGATAATGATTCTGCGTCCGGGTGCCGGTGTACACGGCGCTGAAGATAACGGTGCTGTAAGGTCTTTTTCGGCTTTAGATTGGAACTTCAAGTAATATTGCCAAACTCGTTGCAAGCGATTGGAGAGCGTTTCATATATTGTCCTATAGTAAAGTAACATGTTTAGCATATTTCTCATTGGTAGGGTAAAGCGTCGACATACGAGTCCAGAGGTGTCGGGTCCCCGTTGAATCTACCCAGCCTCCAACACAGAAGACGGTGGAAGTAGGCGCGAACCATAGGACTCCAATGGCAGAAGTAATGGTAAAACAAAGACTCCTTCAAGAGGAAATCCAGGCAAACGTCCGCTTTTCTGTCCTCAGAAGCGGTCCATGTGCTCCAGATGCAGAAGATAAAAGAAAACACTCGGACCTCAGTAAGGGAATTATGGCTTTGCATCATCCGATCGCAAACCTCCAGCCAGAATTTCCAGTCTAGCAAGTCCAACTTTACAGACTGAGAATATCGTGTCATTATAGGGATAATTTCTTCGACAAAATCACACAGCAAAAAGCAGGCATTGTGATCGAACAGCGACGTCTTCCGAGCCGCTGTTTTTAAAACCATGGAGAATGATTCAGCATATAATAATCGAGCGTGATTGGGCTCGATGGAAGATTCGGAGAGAAAATCTCGTAGTAATATAATTAGACGGTTCTCGGCCATTGATCGATGGCTGTTCGCGGCTCCCAAAGGCAGAGCCGAGACTGCATCTGCACCTTCAATAAAATCATCGAATGTGATCGCTGCTGCGGTGTGCGAGTTTGGCGGGCCCTGCGGAAGGGACTGTTTATAAAGTGTGTCTTCAAGAACGACGAGTAGCTGTGCATGGATAGGCAACAAGCCCGGCGCCAAGATCCGCTTCTCCTTCTCGATATCCGCAGGTAATGCATCGGCATATAAGATGTGTATATATTTAACAAAGACGAAGAAAAGGTCGGTATCACGGCCGCTCCACCTCGAGACCCAAGGGCTCTGCCACCGAATCTGTGCCGTGCTCAAAGGAACATCAGGCTTTTGGCGAAGATAGCGAACTAATGGCGTGTGGCCGTGGAAAGACAACGAACGGATAGCTGCTGGAAAGTTCAGCGATAAGTCTTGGGTGAATGCGCGTAGACTGCTACTGCGTTCTAGATTCGATTGCGCAAGGACGCGTCGAAAGATGTTCGGGGGGGTGTTCCATAGTCGAACCAAGATATCTGCCACTCCTGGGCAGAAGAAAAAAGCATAAGCACATGCCTTTCCGCAAAATGCCACCAGACTGGCTGGGGCATGCCTCATAGACATCCGTTCCACCACAAAAGACATTTGGGATAGTAAATTCTGAGTGAAGATGTTTCTTATGTTGTGATGAATGGATTCGACGAGAAAGTCCGATCCCGAGGAGCCTTCTGAGCTCTCCGATATTGAGGTGGAAGCGTGCTTGAGTGGGTTCGGCGAAGTACTATCGGACGGAAACGCTGGAAACGGAATCCTCCATTCGGGTCGAGTCATAATCCCAACCACTGCTTCCAAATACACCGGTCTATCCGTCCCGGATATTGACTGGTTGTGTTTCCCATTAAGCATTTCCAACAAGCCGGTCCACCACTTGTTTAGAATGTTCACCCGACGGTCCAAGTCTTCCGGTCTCAAGGATTTATAAGACGGGTGAGAATGGTTACGGTTCAAAAACGGCAGCAAAGAAGAACGAATGACGTTAGCTTTTAGAGCACTAGACTTGGATTGGAACCTAAAATCGTCAGTCGCTGAACATTTGCGGTGCTTCCTTTTAACCGCTTCCATTTCACTCACTTTTGGAAATCCGCCTCAAGACCTCGGAAAACACCCCAAAGCTCATCCTTCTTGCGCGGATAATCCATGCCAGCCGTAGCAATCGCTGTCTTAGGCATTGGGGGAAGGACTGGCGTTGTAACATTGAACGATGCGGTAAGCTTTTCCAGGGAATTCTTAGCCGTTAGCGTAAAAGGCGACGGGGTATTGCTATTGGGGGTAGTTGGACTGTCCGCCTGGCTTTGTGTTACGACCGCTACCATCGGCCGCCGAGGTCGTTTATTCAGAATTGTCCGCCTGCGTGAAGGAGCAGCGGTGTCTGGTTCCGTCGTGGTGTCTAACCGGGGAGGGTTTTTGGATGGTGTGGCTGGAGAGCTTGAGGGCGACTGTTCCTCGGTACGCGATGTCCGTCCCCTGGAACCCTTAGCGGAAGGGGAGGGGGAACGGTTTGGGGAGCTCGACATCCATGGTTTGCGGGCGAGATTCACTAGTCTTCCCGACATCGAGCGAGCTTTCGAAGGGCGCGCGACAGGCTCCGGAGCCTTTGTCTCCGGGACCTTAGGGGGAGCCTCTGGGGGCGTTGTGCTGGCAGGGTCAGCCACATCTTCGGTGGGCACACTGAACCGCGAAACAGTAATGGTCGGTTTATCCTTGGAGCGGATCGAGGTTCGTCGCAGAATGTCCTTTCCAGCCGCGACATCCTCCTTCGACGGAGACGTCGTAGAGTCCTTCGGATAGGTCAAATCTGAAAAAGTTCTTCGAAGAGTAGGTGAAGGGGTTTCCGTGACCAAATCGGGGAGGTGATTGTAGCTGGCGGAATGAGGCAGCACGACGGGGTCGCCATCTTGTTTTTTATTCTCGGAGGAAGGAGGAGACATGGTCAAAAGTAGCCAATGGTGACTATAGGTCCACAACAAGGGAGAGCCCTGGAGAGATGTACATCTCCCCCAGCCGGGAGTGGATCGTAGTTTCTGTTGGCGTGGGAGACCAGCTCCTCCATATATTGAAAATCCACGTCAAAAAAAGATATCAGAACATATGCGAATCGGCGCCGAGGAATTGCATTGAAACGTTGTTGCGGGTTTGGAGTGTAGATCAAGGGTTCGCGGAAGATCCGGGGGGCGTTGCAATTGGTATACGGTACAAGTATGACGGGTACCTAGGCAGAAGTATTGACAATTATTCCCGCTTAGCGAATCAAGTGCAAGTTGACCAGGAACCGGAATTGTCGCTTTTATTTTTTGTTTTTCTTGAGAAATCTAGATTGCGATTTCAGGGATTTGAAGGAGGGGGGGGAAGTGCGCTTCTAGTCTAGGGATCCTCGTTAGCCAATATTGCAACGAATGGAGAAGAAGCGCGGTTGATCGACGGACGGTAGAATTTCCGATGTACGCAAATTGGAGAAGAGCGGAGAAAACGAATGTTTGATCGCAGGGAGGGTTCATGAAACGAATGACAGGGTTGTTATACTTGTTCAAAGTCCTTTTGTATAATTTCAACTTTTTTTCCCCTTTCCGTCCGGAGTCTTAAAGAAAAAGAAGACAAAAAATAGTAAACCCCCAACAGTGAAGTAGAAGTAAAAGAGGATCGGAGAACGAAGAAGGGAGACCAGACAAGATAAGAGGGGAGAAGGGAGCCGCAGGGTAAAAAAAAAAAAAATTAAATCAAATAAAAAATCAAATAAGAAAAAAAAAAGTATTAAAATTGAAAAATACTTCTTCAAATTGTACTAATAAGGTTGCTGGGTTTCTTTAGTTTTCCCGTACCATCCAGGGACCGAGTTTCGTGCGAGAAATCAAGAGTCAGACCCTCAAGAAGCTTCTGAACAACGGCATGAAATAAGATTAAGACGCCCCGTTCTATTCAAATTAAAATCTTTTTTCCAACTTTTTCCCTGGGACGGAAGGTGCCCGTCGGTAGAGTTCTTCTATTATATTTTTGCCTTTTTTTTTTTTTTTTTTTTTTTTTTTTTTTTTTTTTTTTTTTTTTTTTTTTTTTTTTTTTTTTTTTTTTTTTTTTTTTTTTTTTTTTTTTTT